>JANRGW010005804.1:6759-25927 GCA_024733675.1 Psilopsiagon aymara
AAGCTGTGAATGCTCCATTGCTGGTGGTGTTCAAGGCCAGGTTGGACAGAGCCTTGGGTGATATGGTTTAGTGGGAGGTGTCACTGCTCATGGCAGGGGGGTTGCAACTGGATGATGTTAAGGTCCTTTCCAACCCTGACTATTCTATGATTCTATCCGCAGCCAGCAGAACACCAGCAGGTCTGATGTTACAGAATGCAAACAGAAGAGCTGAGCGACTGTCACTGCTCTTCATTATAATTCTGCTGTCATTAAAACTCTGGCACTGAAAATTCAGGCCAGGTTAAAGCTTGGCTGGCAGAAAAATCCATACCCACAGCAAGAATGGGTCATTAAATCTAAACCCACAGAACCCACAAAGGCAACGGGTGAGCCTGGGGTGCGTGCATGCAGCAAGAAGGGAACGCTGTACATAGGACTAAGCCACAGAAAACAGCTGAAAGAACAGCTTCCAAGATAGCAGAGCAACATCTAGGAACCACGTGTGTACTTCCTGACCAACAGACACTGATTATGCTGGTCTCAAACTATTCGTGAAACAGTTTGTTTCTTCAGAAGGCTCAAAGTGAAGTCTCGCTCTTCTAGTTCAAGGCAGAACTATCTGCCATAGGAGAAAAGCAAGATGGACGTGTACCTGGAGTCCTGAAACCCTCCTGAGAGGGGAAAATGGAGAGCCCTGCACCAACAGTGTCACCTCCCACTTTACTTTATGAAGTAACTCGGAGGTATTCGCAGATTTAAAGCAAGCTGGATGCAACACCGGAGCACAACGAGTGCGGGGCTCGGAACTCAAACTCACCCCCTTCAGGGCTAGCCTGAAGTTCTGGTTTTCCCAGCCTCTCCTGGCAGGGCTGGTTTCCAGGAGGAGGCTGAGGAAAGCCGGCTGGCAGCACGCCTGCCTCTCCCTGCCTGTACACGTGCCAGCGGAGGATGCTGGGGAGGAACTAAATCACACAGAAATCAACCCAAACGCAATCGCTGGAGTGGGTGCTGTGTTACTCCCTTCCTTACTTGTTTTCCAAACAGGAAAGGCGGTTTAGAGCTTCTGTGGTGCTGCCATTTGGCAGATTTTATTCCCAACTCAGCTGCCTTCTAGACGCTCGTTTGGTCTGGACAAGCAAGTTCTGAGTGAATGAAACACACCCCTCCAAATGACATTACAGCAGCACTGCAGGTTTAAGCTACAGCTCTTCCTCCAGCAGCCCGAAATCTGTGCCTTTCCCAAATTCCAGTCCAAGTACGGAAACACACTCAATATGAGTGTGACAACAATGCAATCAGGACCCCTTCTTTTGGGGGGGAGATAAGAACTGAGCCTTGCTACACAGGATGGGTGGGAAGGTTTTTCTTCCTATGGCTGGGCTCATTAAAGCCTCGTTCAGTTTACTCCCCAGCCAAAACCTGAAGTCTCATTACATTTCAATAAACAATCCCACTTTGTAATAAAGCCGCAGGTTTCCTGCCATGATAGATAGGCTCTGTTTGCAATTATTTAAGGAGAAAGCACATAATTACATATAGCTGGATTAGGCTGATCAAATCTCCGTTAGTGCCTGTCAATATACACATAAAACAGTGCGACATTAATATAAACTCATTTAAATGCAGAAAGTTTAATTAAGACTTAATAAAATTACAGAGACAGAAAGTTTTGCAGTCTAACCAAGGAGTTTCCTAGCAAAAACACCTCTTAAACACAGCCTGTTTTGCTCAATCAGTTCTGCAACACTGGTTCTTGCTATTTATTGTGCTCCTATTTACAATCCTACTGCACTTTACACCAGCTCAAAGCTCAGAAGCAAAAGCAAATGCTACGGAGTCATGTGCGTAACGAAGTCCATTATGAGCAGCCTCAGGTAGACAGAGAAGGATGTCTCAGAAGTTCCTCTACAACATTCAGCAAACAGCTACAGATCAATACCATAGTTCAACCACCATAAAGTGCAAGTGACCTTCTCCTGAAGCACTTACCAAGACAGAAATGTTACCTCCCCCTCCATAACAGTATTAATATTCTCCCTTCTCATTTATTCCTCCTGCACAGCCTCCCTTTCCACTTGGGTTGTTTCTAAACCGATCTGCTATACTCACAGTGCTCTCAGTCACCAGTGATACACAATCATGCATTGACCCCAATATGCTTAGCATAAGGTATCAGCATCATTCTCTGCTGAACAGATCCAAACTATTCCAAGTGTAATCATGCTCATGCACTGCCTAAGTTGTCTTTTTTGGCTGCCCAGCGAAACCGTGGCTGCCCCATCCCCGGCAGTGTTCAAGGCCAGGCTGGATGGGGCTTAGAGCAACCTGCTCCAGTGGAAGGTGTTCCTGCCAATGGCAGGGGCTGGAACTGTATGAGCTTTAAGGTCCCTTCAACCCAAATGATTCTGACTCTATGATATTGATGCAACTGAATTCCTAACCACAGGTGGAATACATTAAGTGCTCAGTATGGCATACAAACCACTTGAGCTCCTGTAAGCCCACACATGCAGTGCCAGGGAGATGTGGGCATGGAAGCCAGGCGTCCTGTTGGTCCACATGCATTCCCTTCCCCACTTCGCTTTGTGACAATGACTTTCCTTGCTCTGCATGTGCAGGTGTGTTATCTCCATTTCTAACCCAGAAATATTCACTGTTTGTGTGCAAGAGACTGAGACCAGAAGGCGCAGGAGTGCAACCGCAGAGCCCCTCTCCACCAGCAAGATGCCTGTGCTTCTCTACATTCAAACTTTGGCAATTTTGGGCACATAGGGCAATTCAGTGCTCCCCAGAGCACCCGTTTTGCCACACCAGGATTTCCTGGCATGCTCCCCGCCACATCACATCAATTTGAGGATCTCAAAGAAAAGAACATAGCAGATTCTGATTCATTTCTAATAGTATCTCTGTCAGTTGGGCGTCCTGCTCTGATCCCATTTACTTGAAGCTGTGTTTGCTGCTCAGCTCAGCTCCTCTCTGCAGAGGCCCTACAGTGTTTCAAGGACTCCAGAAAATGCTGAGATGCCATGGAGGAGCCTCACCAGGCCCTTCACCAACAGGGCAGAAAAACCTTTGAGCGAGTCCAAATCCCAAACATGGATGTTTCCTGCACTTTTTGTCAATGGGGAGAAGGGGAAAGGAAAACAAGGAAAAACTTGAGGAAACACAAGTGCTAGAAAGCATTATTACAGTGCAATCTGCTGGAAAATGTATTGTAATTCAATACTGACCAAAAGACCTTCATAAGTCCTCCCTTGGCCAGTCACATCCCTCCAGAGCTCCTGCCAAAACTCTCCATGCTAGAGACAGATCTCTGATAGATACCATGTTCTGAACAAGTCTATCACTTACTCTGATTCCTGCCCCCTCTCCTTTGGCAGCACAGCTATTTCAGTCATCCTCCTAACCCAGAGCCTCTGGTAATTTCTCTTCTCAGTTCCACTGCAATTCTTCAAAGCATCACAAAGGCAGATTTAATAAGCACCTCGATTTGTATTGCTTTCTATTTATAATACTGCAAAAGCATCTGCTGCTGCTGAGATCGACGCAGGTATCTTTCTTACTTTGCACAGATTAATTCAGATTAATATTAATAGTTTCACATTTTAGAGCAATTGCAAGGACTGCCCCAAGCTGTTCTGTGGGTTGGTTGGGGGGATTTTTCCATCTTTGAGGTTTCTATTTTCTATCTTAGGGTTTTTTTTGTCATCGATGTTGTGGTGCAGTTGTTTTTTCCCCCACCTCCATTTTTATTAAGATGCTGCTGACCAGCTCTTTAAAATAGGGCTCATTTTGCTTCATTGTTCACATCAGCCACATTCAATAGTGTGTGTCCTGGAATACTCAGTAGATACCTCATGCCAACGAAACAGCAGGCACTCAAGAATCAAACCATTTCAAGTTGTACCCTGAATCCATAACAGTGTCAGTCAAGGCAGCACTGAGGCCCATGGATGGTCTGGGAACTGTGGGTGTGCAAGGAAAGGGTGTGTAAAGGCGCCTGCCCATGACGCAGCAGGCACAGGGTTTGGATCACGTATTATCTGACCTTCTCTCCAAACAGGGGTATATTAGTTTTTAATCTCATCAAAGTGCCTGTGAACACCAAGTGAGAGCTAAGGCTGCACAGTACAGAAGTCCCACGTCTGACCTTTCAGAGGGACTGAGGAATCATGTCCTTAGGCATCTCTTCAGAGCCTGTCTTTCACAGCTTACTGACAGAATATTAATGGCTGCACCCAGGGCTGTGGGCTCCTGGTACCTACAACATCCACACCAATCGCTCTTGCTGTTATTTCATTTAACACCACCACAGATGGGAAGTTTAATGCAGTGGGGGGAAAGAGAAACGTACATAAATTGTGCTGCAGTGCAAGTAGGTGACTGAGATGATGAAATGCAGAAAGAGCAGGAAAGCCCCCTCAGTGTGCAAGAAAAGAAGCAGAACAAAAGGAAAGATAAACCAGTGCATGGAAGAAAAGCTGCATGAAGTGAAATAAAGACTGGAATAAGTGGATGGAAGAGTCAATCCATCAGAGCAGACAGACAGCAATGATCAGTCTCACCTCTGCACTGTGTTTATTTACTTTTAGTGGCTGCCAAGTGAGGTTTATACTGCTCATCCATCTCCCACCTATGTATTTAGGTGTGATGTAGCACACTCCTCCACAACCAGCCAGGAGAGCTCATGGAAGAATTCACAGGACATTCTGAGTCAATTTCATCTCAAGAGTGACTCTGATGCCTCAAACTCCTACTCCAGAGGGAGATGCTATGCTGTTTGCCTCTGCAGTATTTAACATGGGCTTTGCAAGGGTAAGATTTTCAGTGCTCCCATTAAAAATGGGCATCTTTCTTAAGAAAACGAAGTCTTGTTGCTGTTATTATTCAGCCCAACCTTGCCAAGATGAGAAAAGCATGGTCAGAAATACATAAAAGTTTTGAAACTGGTTTTAATCACTTTTGCTGAAAAACTATGCAAATTTAAAGGCTCAGAAACACAAACATCATTGTAAGGTACGAAGTATCATATCCTCTCGCTTGTCTATGAACAACAAAAGCTCAATACAGCCATTACCTTGGGAATTATTCATAGATTTTAACTTCCTATTAATGTGAGAGAGATGATGACACAGATTTGGTTAGAAAACAAGAGAGACACAGGCACTTGCATGTCATTTAAAAGAGGAGATGCCATCTATCTTTTCAGCCTCTGTCCCAAAACATCTGTAACCTCCATTAGTTCTCATCCCCTTCCACAATTATTTATCAGATGGGGAGGTTTTGAACTTTTGCAGCAGCTACATTGAGTACATCAGCTACGGGCAGACATGCTATAGATACCCCAAGCTGATAGCTAATTGTGATTTTCAGTCTTTCGAGCAAATAGGACAACTTAAAATGGCAAACATTACTCTATCTACTCATCCATAAATTAGGAGTGACAATAGCAGATTATTACTCATTCATTCAGAGTGTTTGTTTGGCCTTGAGAGAACTGGCTTTACTCCAAGAGCTGGCAAACACTGGTTAATATACATGTAAATGTTTTATTCCTCTCAGAGTAAGCAATTGCACAAAATGAAATACCGAATGAAAGACAAGCTCAGTTTTTCTGCTGATGCCTGTCTCGGATGCAGTGCTGCTGAAAGCCTTTGCAAGCTTTTTCACACCGAGTCAACAGGGAAAAAACTACCTTTTCTTTTGAGAGCGAGACAATTTTACTGTGGAAACATGAAAGCTTTTATATAAATATTAATCATCCAAGTTGTCCTGGAGTTAAGTGGATGGAGACTGGCTTATATAAGGTTGCAGTACTGGCTTAGTAATAGCGAGATGTACTGAAATGGTTTTGCAAACACTGCTCCATACAGGCTGCTCCTCAACACAAGAGCTGCAGTGCCAGAAGTAGATTCAGCGACCCCAATATTTAATCTGACAGTACTATAAAATAGCACTTCACTCCCAGGAGTGAAAAGGTGCATTTTGTCCTTTGAATTTGTGGTGCAGACATAAAGGAAAAGGAAATTGCTATTTTCCTCAAAAACTGTCACTAATTTGAACTGGAAGGAAGCAGGGACATCAACAAAAGGGACAGAGGTTCAACACAGAGAGACAGGCAAATAAACAGAGTATCTGGACAGAAAACCAGGCAGTGGTTTAACGGAGCTCCTTAGTGAAGAGCCTTAACCAGTCCAGAAACTGAATATTCTAAATAATGCCAAGTGTAATGCACCCATACCCTTCAGCATGGGCTCTCCAAAACACAAGAGAATCAACGAGCACATTCTATGCATTTGGAGGTGAGGACAGTATGCACCACCTCCAGCAGGATGCTGAACCATCCTCCCTACAGAGGGATAGAGATATCAGGAGATACTTAGATCTACTTACTCTTCTTATGTACAGGCCATCAACCACTGCTTACCCCTCTGTCCAACAGTGAGGTGAGATTTATTGCCCCCCTCAATTAAACGAGCCTTGAAACTAGAACTACAATCACATAGAAGGTTTTTAAAGAGGAAAAGGAGAAGCATAGCCTTTTATCTTGGGTACTGCACTGTATGCAGCAGCTCACTTTCCTTGAGGGCACACTAAAGTGGGATGGTAACAACAGGTCAAAATTGTTTATAAACCTTAGACAGAGACGATACAGTATTAATGTACTTCAGAATAGCAAGTTTAGAATGAAAAACAAGGTAGAAAGCTCTGGCTAAGATCACAGCAACCTGATGGAACCAAAGTGCAAAAAGTGTACAGCACTTTAAAAACAACTATCAGGACACCTACAGCCAAAATTCACCTGTTCAAATGAAAGGAAAGATGAAAGACGAACACTGATGGGAAGCAACACTATCAACAGAAAGTACCTTCAAAAGATACAGGACTATGTACATGTTGCAAGAGCTGATGGAAGTTCAGCTCCCATCTGGCTACTTGCTTCAGTTGCCATCACAGTGCTCCAAAGGTTTCACGCAGAGACACAAATATCTATGGATATGCAACAGACAGCAGATCTGCATTTTACAGAACTAAATCATAGAACAGTTAGGGTTGTAAAGGACCTTAAGATCATCCAGTTCCAACCCCCCTGCCATGGGCAGGGACACCTCACACTAAACCATATCACGCAAGGCTATGTCAAACCAGGCCTTGAACACTGTACTGCCAGGGATGGAGCATTCACAACTTCCTTGGGCAACCCATTCCAGTGCCTCGCCACCCTCAAAGTAAAGAACTTCTTACTGACATCTAACCTGAACTTCCCCTGTTTGAGTTTTAACCCGTTACCCCTTGTCCTATCAACTACAGTCCCTCCCCAGCAGCCTTATAGGCCCCCTTCAGGTACTGGAAGGCTGCTATAAGGTCTCCACAGAGCCTAGGATTGCTGTTCTTCAACATTCTCCATTTTATCAGGAAAACAATTTAGACCTTACAGGCTGTTACATTGAAGCAACTTTTAACATCTTGCTCATATTTCCCTCCCAAAATTCTGTGGATTTCTTCTTAAGCTGCAGAAAATTACAGAGCAGGTTATGGCTGGAGCAAGCTCACTGACTAGTACCTGACAGTACTTTGTCTTGAACCTCAGCTGCACTTCTCAGGGCAGCTTTCACACAAAGCAGACTCTCCCTCTTCTTGCGTGCTACTGCTTACATGACACTTTCAGATCTCACAAGGAGATCTGCTGAATGGAAGGGCAACACAACAGAGCAAGACAGGGCCGGGTTCAGCACTGAAGAGGATTTTAAAACGTATTACAGAGTATCACTTCGACACTCAATGTTACACGTGGCTGAAATGAATACACATGCCAGGCTGAGCTGCAAGAGAAGGCACCTCTAGAAAAGGCGACAGCGCTATTACCAGATAAGCCCCCAGTTAGACAGCACGGATCACCACACTGGACGGAGATTTAACTCATCTAGAGAGCAGACAGCTAATCGGATTTCTTAATGAGCTTCTCTCCGTTTCACTGTGGCTGATGCATACTGCATATAGGCTTTGAAAAGAGATTTTTTTTTCCCCAAATAGCACATTCTGCTCTACTACAGCATTCTGTTATCATCTTGGGTAATGCTTATATAAAGAACCAGATGGAACGCCAAAAGTTGCATCAGCAGTCACTAAGAGGTTAATCATTAAATTCAAGCTATGCCAAGGCAGTGACGAAGCTGACCTCTTGAATAAATGGAGCTTGAATAAAGGTAGCGTTGATTTTCCTGAAGAGGTTTCATTACTTAACTCCAAATCTGTGATTTCTTTGAGAGGATGAAGTTAAGAGTTAATCCAAATGTAGTCTTTCTTTTCTACCTGAACAGAAACTAACCCATTTACGATGCAGACAATACAACACACTTCCCTCTCTTTCACTGTTCTCTCCCCACACCAAGAGAAACTCAACTTCACAAGACTTCAAACCTCAGGGGAAACAACAAGCCAACAACATAACCAAAAACCTTTAGAACTCCCCAGTTCATCTTCACCCTACAAGGTTTTCTTCCAGCACTGAAAATCCAATGCACATTTTCTCCCAACTACTTTTATCTCCGTATTGTTCTTAATGCTTTCCTAGAAAGGAGTTCCTTTAGCATGCAAGTGAAAAACTAATTTGATGAAGGGACAGGGTATGTTTGGAGCCCAGTGAAGAGACACGAGGAAACCATTTGGATATTCCAGACTTCCTACCATATTTTATGCTTTCCAACTCTGATCTTCCTGTTTCCAGTTTTAAAAAGGTACCACAATCAACCAGCTGACTACAACAAGCTGTATCATTGAACAGAAGAGTTACTCCTTTACCTCCTTCAAGTCTGATTAGGATCATTCAAAAAGCAAAGTGATCTGAGTTTCGATTTATCACAAGTACTCCAAAACACTTACTGAACCACGGCAATTATGGCCGTGACAAATCCTAGGGACTCAGTGTTTCCTAACTTTCTGAAATCACTGTTTTGACTCACTCACATCTCTGGAAATGTGAAACGTACTTAGATAAGGTTTAAGAAAAAGCAAGAAATTGGAGAGACCAAGTTAATCAGGAAAAAACAGGGAAAATAGCCTCCCAAACAAATAACTACATATCTTTCCTGGGAGAAGGAGTATAATTTCTTACTCTCCTATTCTGAAAGCATTGCCTCTTTCGCAGTTAAGCAAAGTTTCCCCACAGAAGCCATCACTGATTGCATTCATTTGGAATTTTTTATGTAAACAAGTGTTGGAATAGGAAATGAGAAACCAAAAAAGGATACTAAATAACAGGATGTATACATCCCACACCGTTGCATGTGTCTCTCTGGAGAGCAGGAACAGCAACAAATTGGACATGAAATAGAAATAAAAGTAGACAAGAATGTGGAATCTGAAAGGGGTTTGCATAAGGTCCCTCATGCCTTAAGAATTTATTGGGAGATTGTGTTAGAGCACCTGAATTTCAGAGAATTAATTCAGAGATAGCTCCTGTTACAGCAGTTTCTGGTGGAATATTTTACCCTGGCTGTCAGCCAAATCTCTGCTATGCTGATGCCAAATAAATGATACCCAATTTCAACGACAGATGCTGTTGTGTTGACACATAATTGATACGTTCATATGCAGGGCTCCCTGGAATTCTGTAACAGCAACACTTTATTCACAAGAAATACAACTGACAGGTGAACTCAAAGGGATCTGCACATAGCTGATGCTGCTACACTACTGGTATTGCGAGTCTGGAGGGAAGAGATCCCCATCCAGGGTGGTCAGAACAGCGGAGGCCGTAAATTTTCCAGGGCCATGAAAAGTAAAAAGTAAAAGCGAAGTGGCTCAGGCAGAACACTCAGAGAAACAGGAAACCTCAAAGTTTTCAACACAAGTTGCATATCCCTTCCTTGCAGAGCTTGTAACTGTGTAGGAGATGGAAGTCATAGAAACGCCACAGCACTGAAGTAACAGATAGGTCCATAATCTCCTCCTCTCTTTGACTTCCTCGGTTTCCTAGGCAGTAAACAGTTTAACAACCTTTAAAAATACATTTAGCAAAGGTATGTTCCAAAGAAAACATTCTATCCCCACCTCCTTGCACATTCACTCTCCTGGAGTTAACTTGAAATGAACTTTCATAAATAGTATTTATTTTGGGAAGCAACCATATCCCTTCTCAAGCTCAACAAACCTTCAGCATCTACTGTAATTCTCACAGGGGGAAAACAAAAGACAATGACACTGTGAGATATGCCTGCAACCTAGATTTTCCTTGGGTTTAGTAACACAGCATCGTATTATTTTCACACAACGAACAGAAACATTCACAGAATGAAAATATTCAGAGAAAAACTCATACCCTTTCATTTCACACCAAAAAAAAACCCCAGTAACAACTAACATTTGGCACAAAACCCAGCAGTGACTAAATGCCATATAGCAAAGTTGAGTGTCAGTTATCCAGATAGTATATGTTATTCAGCAAAAATGCAATGTGAAGTATCTTGCCATGATGCCTCTTTTTAATTAAAATAAGGTTAAGCTTAAAAGTACTTTTGAATTGCAGGTGTAGGGATTATCAAATACATTTGAAGCTCGGAGATGAGGAGGAATCACTAACTGGAAGTCTTTTCAATCCTGGAAAACCTATTTTGTTGGCTGTTTCTTAAACTATATTTCAGAACACTGATCACAGCCCAGAAAGCTTTTGCAGTGTAATATGCTGCTGCTGCTTGTGGGGCCTTATCTGGCTTTCGAATATTGTCTGTGCTTCCCTGCTTCCACAGGGGAGATTTCTTCCTCCAGTCACCTCTTTCCTTACATTATATGAAAAAAGGACTGATGTTAATTCTTCAGATCCTGCACACGGCAGCTCTTTCCTTTCATTCTCCCTCGCCTGTGCTTCTAAGGGCTGCTAAGGCCAAAACTGTCAGAAGACCTCTCTTCACACTGAATTTTTCCTTCAGGAGTACCCAGCAGAGAGTTTAAAGTTATCCAGAGGTAAAAAACCCACTGCATTTATCATCAAAGCTTGTAGCTCTCACAATGCCAAAATTGTCATTTAGTTCAGCAACATGGGATATGTAAAACACCCAGGTTTATATCCTTGCAAAAGCTTAGTGATTGAAAAGGTCAAGGAAGTCCATTAAGTAGGAAAGCTTTAGTGGTTCTTTTCACTCATACGACAGGCATTGGAAAACCAATCTTTGCCAAGAAAACACATCCAGGTATCAGAATTTTAAGCACCAAGTGCACAGGTACCTTCTGAATGTTCCAAAACCCCCAACCCCAAACCAACCAACTCCCCTCTCCCTGACTGAAAACAAACCCACCACCACACACACACACACAGACCTCACAGACGTTTTTCAGAGTCACAACAGGCAGCTGAGACTAACCTCCTCATGGCAGCTGGGCATCCCAGGAACACATATAGAGGGTGCTGAGGCCCTGGCACAGGGTGCCCAGAGAAGCTGTGGCTGCCCCACCCCTGGCAATGCTCAAGGCCAGGTTGGACAGAGCCTTGAGCAACATGGTCTAGTGGAAGGTGCCCCTGCCCATAGCAGGGGGTTGGAACTGGATGATCCTAAGGTCCTTTCCAACCCAAACCATTCTGTGATTCTATGACTCTACGAATGAGGAAAGGAACATGAGAAAACAGCTAGGCCAGTTGCCACCTGCACTGATTTACCAGAACCAGTCACGGGGCATGACAGGGCGGTACATCACAGGCAGACCCAACCTTCCTCACTCCTGTCCAGAGAATCAGATGCAAATCAGCTCCAGTTCAGAAGCTGTAGTGATTAGTTAGACTGGTGCTTTACCTTAACTAAAACATGCCAGCCTCTCCATGCTACGTTTTAAATTGAGCACAGTGCTGAAATAACAATGCCAGAAGGCTTAGAGAGAAGCTCCAACTCTTGACTAATTATTTGAGAGTGTGGGCAAAGAAGTGCAGGTCAGCTGCAAGGTACTGTATAGCTACACCCTATCTGTGTTAGGAAGGGCATAATTAGTCCAGAAGGAGATCAGTGTTAAGATGTACAGACCAATTTGAACATTTGTGCCCCTAAGATTTATTCCTACAGGTTTCTTTGGGTGTTGGGAACTTCCCTTAAGCACACACTAAATTTAATAACTTTCTTTAAAAATAATAAAAATCATCATGTTCGATAGTAATAACCCATCCTGTTATTAACAAAGGCAAGGATTTGAAAAGTCAACAGCGGGAGTGAGAATCAATTTGGCTTCTGCATTTTGTTCGGTTTGGATATAGAACAGAAAGGTCTCACTTTCTCCCACTCAAGAAGGCACTGTTACAGCTGGAAGACATGGAAAAAGCAGTAAGGCAACTGTATACAAATACTTTCTCTTCCACAATTTATAATGTCATTAAAAGAAACCACAACAACCCAAAGCATGTTTGGTGGAAGTTACTGTACAATGAGTTAACATGCTAAATAAATTATAGAATCACAGAATCATAAATAATTCTGTTATAATTCTATTATCAGCAGAAAGAAGTAAGTCAGCTTCGACCTGCAGAAATATAAAAGACTTAAAAACAATTCAGGCTATCAGATTTTAGAGCAAATCTTACTTTGACAGGCATTTCCCATCCTGTTAAATATTGCTCTTACCGCTGTGGGCAAGACTTAAACAATGGAGGGAAACTGGCTATGGCTTGCTCTGCAGGCTGAAATAACCTCAATTCACCAACAAGAATCAGCATCAAGACTTCTGAATAACAGTATCAAACCCTAACAACTAGGCAAGAACTTAACATGCAGCCCTTTCCTCCATGCTAATGTCCTTCACCATAAGAACTCCAGGTCCCCGAACCTTCAAACATACCTCACAGCAGTGTAATTACACTCCGTTACACAGTAAGGAACTCAACAAACTTGAGTTCTTCTGCACTTAAGGCGGATGTTTATCCTTCAGTTCCTGTCATAAGCTATGCTCGAGTTTAACTCCCACCCAAAGTAGGCTGCACCATGATGGTGCATGTGCTGGGCTGATGGTGAGACCCAGCATAGTAAATGTATGAGTTTCTAAGCAAAACCAAACAATTACAGGAGAACTCTCTAAGCCTTTCTGTGGCATGGTTCCAGGCTCAGAGCCACATTTAATACTGGCATCAGTAAGGTCTAACAGAAGCTCTGGGATCTTGAATCTTATTTGTATCATGATAGCCATATACCTAAGCTATGTTTGCAGGGGCATTTCTGTAACTAAAAAGCTGTATGCTGCAGCTTCCCTTGAACAACTTCTTTTTGTTATCCTTCTAGTTGGGTGACAGAGTCAAGCATGAGATCTTTGATGATACAATGATGCTATATAAAGTGCAAGACACTAATGACATCTAACTACCAGTAAGGATCCACAGTAGGAACAAGCATTTTAGAGACAAAGCACATCAGTGAGTTTTAGTAACTGATTAATGCAGCACACCTCCTCTCCAGACCTGATGCTAAGCACTGTACTGTGGTTGGAGAACTTCTTTCCAAATACACACACAAAGCCAAGGTGTCAAACAAAACCAAACTGACACTGGGTGAAAAAGCAGAGACCAGAAAGCAGACAGAGAAGGAGACAGGCACACACTCTGTGGTTGGGTACATCCGAATCATGATTATCCATACTTCTAGCATGATACAGAGCCCAAATCAACGTGGCCTGAACAAAAGCTTTTTATATTTAGCAATTAATAAGGCTCAAGGACCCTTATCAAAGAGCCTATCTGAAGGCAGGTAGTACATGGAAGCCCAGCCAGCACCTGCTCAGATTCCAGTTTTTTTCCAAGTTTACTATTACACAGCTACAGCTCCTCAACTCCTTAACCACAATGAATCTTTACACTTACTACATGCTTTTAGAGCTGCCTATGGCCAAAAGAAAATAGAAAAAATACAATAAATCACAGCTACACAAGTGCTTGTAAGCAGAAGTACCAAGACAATACACAATCCCAATCAAAACGGATTGGGTTTGTTACTGCCAGAGTCTCAGGGTGCCCACATAAGTAAATAGAAGGCCACATCATTCTGCACTCCCCTCTGCAGCTCATTTCAGCCTGGAGAAGTCATTTGTGCCTGCAGCAGAGCAGGCCACAATTCTACTCTTCAAGTGACAAAGCTGCAAACACATTGGCTTAGGCAGAAGCAGCTTTTGCACTGATGCAGCTCTTTATTTCCCACTCTTTTTGTGAAATACAGAAACAATTTCTGAGCAAAGCCTTTGGGGAAAGAGCTTTACTCAAAATCACTAGTCCTCTGTCTGGCACAATAAGAGCAGAGAATGCAAATGAGCTTCAATAAAAGCAGCTGGCAATCAGTAAGAAAGGGCTGGTCTCCAAGAGTAAACTGGGTTCCTCTAAGGATAAGAGTTAAAAGGGGAAAAAATAGAAAAAGATGGATAAAGGAAGAACAAATGTAAACAACACGGGGGGATGCACAGAAGGAATACAATCTAATGATACAATTTAAAGAAATAAAATCAGACCAACTGACAAAGAACAGCTGGGAGTAAATAGGAAAGAAAAATACAGATCACTGTAGTGCAAGGAAAAGGATCATTAGGAGAAGTCTAATGAACACATGTGCAATCCAAGTGAGACAAAATAAGACTCATGAAAGGGAGCAGATAAGAGGCGAGGTGGCACGAAGGCTTAAGGCACCAACGAGTTCATGCTCTAGCCTGATATGCACCTGGTGGTGAGTCCAATAATGAGTTACAGCATTCCTGCTACACACATCTGGCCACTTCACAACACCTTGTACACTTGCTCCTCTGCCCTTCTGCCATAATGCAGGAGGTCAATACCCACCTGAGCAGAGCAGAACCCACCATGCATGCAGCCAGGCCCCTTTTCTAAGTCCCTTTACCTCAGGAAGACCACAGACACCTGCAAATGTCCTGCAACAGCCCAGCACTACCATTACCAGCTGTGTAAAGAAGAAAAAGCATTCCTCAAGACTTACACTTTCACTGAGTTTTCTCTATTATTGCGTCTCATTTTGGCTCATTGTGGCTCATTCTGGGCTCATATAAGCCCATTCCAGAACAGCTTTCCCTTGCAGCTCTTACAGATAGTACTTGATACAGAAGTGAAAATACAAGTATTCTGGCACTGTTAGCAACCTCTGCTCAAGAAAAAAAAAAAAAAAACCAAAAATCAAGTGTCTTGCATACTCCAAGTCAGCATCACAAATCACCCTCCATCTTCCCTCTACAAACCCAGCTTCATTTGCTGGTTTTATCAATGTCCTCCACCAAATGTTTGGTTAACATAGAACAAAGGTCCCTAATTTCACATGCCATTGATACTGCATATTAGCAAACAGGAAGACAAGCAGTTCCTTTGCTCAGAGGCTTTTTAACCCCAAAGAATCCCACCAGCAAATTACACAATGAAACTCCTTTGATCCCAAGAAGGTAGCCCCTATCTTCAATAAAGTAGCTGCCTAAATAGCATACACTAATGATACAGGGTAGAAAGTGGAATTTTTCTACACTCCTATGAAACTGCAGGGGAAGTCGTGTCAGTGCATACTATTTACTTAGATTAAATTTCAAGGAGCATACTGATGGTATAGACTTCTCTGTCTAGTCAAGTTGTTAATACACTTAACATTATGCTTATACTTTCAGAACTTTAAAAGAGAATAATTTGATTGGGGCATGCCCTACACATTAAGGAATTCCTGTGAGATTTCTAATGACAAAAATGGTCAGAAACTTTGAGGCACACAGACATCTGGAAGCACAGAACTTGCATTTTAAAGAGATAAATCTGGAGAGGGAGTTTTTACAAGGGCATGTAGCAATAGAACATGGGGCACTGGCTTTAAACTTAATGAATGAAGATTTACATTAGACATTACGATGAAGCTCTTTACTGTGAGGGTGCTGAGGCGCTGGCACAAGTTGCCCAGAGAAGCTGTGGCTGCCCCATCCGTTGCAGTGTTCAAGGCCAGGTTGGATGGGGCTTGGAGCAACTGGCTCTAGTGGAAGGTGTCCCTGACCATGGCAGGGGGTTGGAACTGAATGAGCTTTAAGGTCCTTTCAATCCAAACCATTCTGTGATTCTGTGACGAAGTGACTCACTTCTTTGCAATTAAAACCAGCATTCAAGAACTCAAACAAAGCAGGATGGAGAAGACAAAAAAACCCAAACCCAAACCAAACCCAAACCTAAACCAGAGTTAAGGCAAAAGACAACAAAGAGAATATTATCACACTTTTTCATCCTCTCACCATACAGATGTGCCTAAAGGGCTCACAAATACCTGATCTCTGGCTGTTTGCCACATCCAACATACAAAGCCTGCTTCTTCTATTGCCTACAGCAATTACTTTAGGGTTTGTTTTAACAAGTAAAAATCTCTTTCTCCAGAGAAGAAAAAGGTAGGGAGGAGAGGCCTGCACTGTTGCATTTGACATCAATAACCTCAAGACTTGCCACTACTGCTAAGACAATTACAGCATTTTAACAACACATTTCCCTAAGGTAGCAAGCAGTTAAGACCTTTATATACTGAAAGAGATGGCCCTCCACATTAGCATGGCCTATTAGCCACAAACAGGATTAAGAGCTCAGCAAATCCTCACAGAGCCCACATCTGTCAACATAACTCTTTCCCATAATGGGCAGAAAGGAAGGTAACTTCTCAGCTTTACTGAGCCCTTACTGGAAAGTTGATACTGCAGTAATTTAAAGGAACAAAACCAAAAGGGAAGCAAAAGAAGAGTGCAATCATGGAGGCCCCTCAGGATCTCTTACCTTGTGGGGAAAAGCCATGCCACCTGGTTACAGAACTTGTGGCCTTACAGAGCAGCTCTGCCTGTACTCTGGTGGCCCTGTACAACAACCAACCCTAGGGGATCTCCAGAGAAGATACCAGCCAAGATCTTCTCTCAGGACATTTCTCTAAGCATGACAGGAGTTCCATAACTGGTCCAAAAATAGAGAGATCCAGATTGGGATGCTACTGAACATCAACCTGCCCATAGGTGCATCTTGCAGCGCATTATAGAGATTAGTACAAAGACAGAGATACTTTTATTCTGGAGCACCTGGACCAAAATAGTTGACTCAAGCGATGGCAGATCCATTGTGGAATGGCCCAGATGGCTTTGGGAGCAGCTGGGACACAGCTGTAACAGTCAAAACAAAACCCAGCCAGATTCAGCACAGCGAATTGGTGTTCTGTTCCCTCAAACCCTGACGCCACTGTAAAGGATCAATGCGTTTGAGTGCAGTCCCCATGACAGCAGCGCTACCTGCTGAACCAGGGTAGCTCTCCTGGGACTCTTCATGGAGAAATTCTTTCAGCCCCTCTCCACCACTGCTTCTTGGTAGCGTACACCCCATCAAGACAAGCCTAGCTGGGCTTCAAAGTAACAAGCAAGGGAGAAAGATGGTGGAGGGGGAAAATTTGTAATAGAAACAAACAGGGAAGCTGCATTACGTTACACATTAAGTGCCATGGCCAAAAGAGCGTATAGTCCATCTACTGTTCCATAAGCCAGCTCCTATCACCTAATCATCATGTATATCATATATATGTAAAAGCATTTCACTGTCTATTTAATGCATGGAAAAACACGATTAGATAATAATAAAGTAAAAGATCAAGATTATTTTGCTAGCACACAGATAAAGCAGGACTGGTGGGCATACAGTCCACTCCTCACTGTTACTGCACACACCTCCAAACAAGCAGCAAGGAAACAGCCATCAGCTCAGGAACATGACTGAGGGTTGTCACCTCACACAGAGCACTGTCCACCCAAGTCTGATGCTCCGATGTAGCTTTAAAGCTCAGGTGGTGCTCTATGGACAGGAGGTGTGGACATACGGCCACTGCTGAAAAACCTGATGTCTTGCACACTGCAGTCCCATCCACCTGTGAACACCAACCACATCCCTGATGGGTGTTAAGAGTGCTACGGACCCATGAGAAGGAGGGCTTTCCCGTGCCCACCTTGGCAGCATCCGAACATGCCCAGCTCTCAAAATGGCTTCTTTACCTTTGTATGTCTGCCAGTGCTGCCCTGTACCACTCTGCATTTGTGACAAACAGCTTTGACAAAACCCTCCTGAGGAGCAGAATAAGAATCCTACGCAAGTCCACACTGGAAGAAGCATTAACAAACAGGCAGTTCCCAGAGTTTGCCATGCAGTAAGGGGTATTTAACAGCTGCCCACAGAATTCCAGTTGATAGGTATGTCCCTTCCACATTTCCCGCAAAGCACAAGGGAAAGCAGCAGCTAACATTGCTGTGACAAGGAGCAGCTCATTTACCTGACAAAGATCTGTGAAAATTCTATCTACAAAGGCTGAGAACAGTCTAAATCAGCTTTCTTCTTAACTTCAGTCTATGAGGTCTCTATGTTATAAATAGGCCACTTAAAGGCAGTTAAGAGAGAGGGGGGGAAGTCATTAAAAATGTACTAATGAGAAACTCATCTCACTTTTTTTAACAGGGCATCAGGGAGTTCCTGCAAGGATTCTGGTTCATTTAAAGGAGGAAATTCTTTAACAAAGCTAAAGATAACTGACAATCAAATCTTCACAACCGAGAGGAACACGGAACCCCCGGAGGTCCCAGCACAGGGTGGTACTGCAAATCGCAGGCAGGATCGGGACCTTGGAATGGAAATCTCTGTGACTGAGAACATTCAATTCCTGCTGCTTTAAAGGATGGTTTGAACCGTAACCGGTTTCGAAACAACAGAAAACAAACCAATCTCTTCTAGGTAAGCAGCGATGAGGACCAAAGAACTACGAACCGAACTCATGTCTGTGTGGACAACACACACAGAAATTAAGGCACAGTGGTTAAAATAAGGCAGAAAAGCCACATTTTCACCTCCAGAAGATGTTTTCTTTTTCCCCGGGTTACATTTTAACGCTTTCCTGAGCGGCTTTTCCCCCAACTGGTTGCTTAAACACAAGTCTCGGTCGTTCCCCGGTACTCGCGATGGGTGAACCGAAATTAAGACGGAAAACCGAATCAAAACCTTGAAGTTCTCCTCAGGAGCTCCAGCCCTCGCTGTGTCCGCGCTCAGCACCGCTTCCCAGGGGCTGGAGCTCACAGCCCCAACCCCGCCGCGGCTCCGCTCCGCACCGGCTCACCTGAGCTCCCCCGGGCAGCGGGACCGGCACCGCCGGGGGCCGTGCCAGGGCTCGGAGGCGAACCGCCCCCCCCCCCTCAC
>JANRGW010005806.1:0-18378 GCA_024733675.1 Psilopsiagon aymara
GAAGATAGGATGAGAAAGTTGGGGCTGTTCAGCCTGGAGAAGAGAAGGCTGTGTGGAGACCTCATAGCAGCCTTTCAATGTCTGAAGGGGGCCTATAGGGATGCTGGGGAGGGACTCTTCATTAGGGACTGTAGTGATAGGACAGGGAGTAATGGGTTTAAACTTTAACAGGGGAGGTTTAGATTGGATATGGGGAAGAAATTCTTAACTGTAAGCTTGGTTAGGCACTGGAATAGGTTGCCCAGGGAAGTTGTGAATGCTCCATCGCTGACAGTGTTGAAGGCCAGATTGGACATAGCCTTGGGTGGCATGGTTTAGTGGGTGGTGTCCCTGCCCATGGACATCTAGTTGGATAAGGTCCTTTCCAACCCTAACTATTCTATGATTGTATGATCTGGAAAACAAGTGATGTCAGTGATCACATAAAGTTGGAATATGGTGGGGTTTTAAGTAAAAATTTCCACTATATATACCTTTGCAATATCAGATTTTAAAATGGAGTTAATCCTTGGAAAGTAAGATAGAAAACAGCCAAGAAAGTCACTATAATATATTAATAGGAAGCAAATGTGTTGTTGCAGACTCTGGGAAACAAACAGCTCTATATCATGGATATAATTATGGCACTATCACTTAGAAAGTAGTAAGGGTATGTACTGAAGCAGTGGTGCAGCTGAGAGCAGAATTTGGGAAATCTATAGCTAGTACATCAGGAGCTAGTAAGACAAATTGTAAGCAGACCCCCGCAAACTGACATTTTGAGTCCTTCTTTGCTGTGGACCACAATGTGAAGGGTCTTCCTCCTGCACATCAGGGAAGTTGTGAATCATAGGTTCACCAAAGGCAGATTGCATGGGTGGGAGAAGAGTGATCTGTTGGACAAATACAAAGCAGCAGCAGGAGCAGCAATATTAGCATTACACTCTTTCAATGTAATTTCATGGGTAAACTGGGGGGAGACCTTCACATTTGCTTCCACTTTAGATCCTTGCTTTCTTTTCTAGAACTGCTGAAGGATGCTTCTTTTAGTGTCACATAAGATGAGGGTTACTGTGTTGTGGGCACCTGCTAGATAGAAATTTGAGTAACATTGCTAAAAAATATTTATTCGAATCAGCCCGTGCATTTACAGTGCATGATTGTAGGAATTTTCATCTATTCATTATTTCAGTCCTTGTTCTGTACCAGAAATACTTAATTATGCATCATGAAGAGTTATAAAATAATATATTTTTAAACAGAAAATAACCTTGATTAGATATTCCAGGGGCTGCTGATGTCAAGGAATGCTACTGTTCTAGAGGAAGTGTCAACAAAAGATCCTTGCTGAATCCCCCTTGCTGGTTAAGACTTTCCAGTATTACAACCTTTCTTTTTGGTTTTCACAGAACTTCATCCCAGATATTCAATTATTTTTCCTGGTAGAATATTCAATTCCTATATATTGAAGTCATTTGCCCCCATCCCCTCCAACTTTTTTCTAATGATTTATTTAGATATGTTCAAGTCTCCTAATCCTCAGGTATTGTTAAGGTGTCCTCAGGATCTTGTTATTCATGGCAAATGACTCACTCTGTGGAGAGGCTGCATGATACACATCCACAGCTCTAGGAGCTGGGAAACTCGAAGCAGAATTGGACCTGGGCTTTGGGACCAATCCCACAGGAAAACAAATCAACAATAAACAAGCCACAGACACATTTACTTGGAGAGGGAACTGAGTGTATTTGTGTAAAAGTTGCTCAGTGTATGATCAAGTGAATATCAGAGCCACTGACTGAAAATGAAGGAACATGCCTTGTATCTGCCACGGCTGGAGTGTCAGTGTATAGAAATCACAGCAGGAAAAGCAGGAAAAGCCAGTGCAAAATGCTCTTGCTTTTCTTGCTCTCTACAGAGATCTCTTTCGCATTTGAGCTCAGTGCCAATGGTCCCACACAACCATTGAAAATATGGCCTGAAACGCAATTGACTTTGTTGACTGACCTTCAGAGCACTCCCTCAAAGAACTCCTACCCATCTTCAGGGGAAAATGCTGACACAATTAGCAGTATCCTGCACAGAAGCCACAAGAGACAGAAGCCTCATTCTCCTCTCAGTCACCTAAGGCTGTAACTAGAAAACCCCTTCTCACGCCATTCACTGTTCTAACGGCTATATGCAGCCCTAAAGCCTGTTAGCCAGTGGCTGGCAAGCAGCCTTCCTGGCAGATTTCACATTGCCCCAAGAAACGGGACATTCCCAGTGCACTCTGAATGCCTGCAGTCCTGAGCTGTCAGCACAGCCTCTATAGACACTGTCAGACAAGTCACAGGAGGTGAGCTTTCCCTTGGAACAGCAGCAGAAGACGTATGGCTTTGGGGTACTTGTGGCGTAAAAGATAGACAGGCTTTAAACCACCTTCCCATGCAAGCACAAACAAGGATCCGGCTCTTTGTATGGGACTGAAACATAAAAAGAATGTTTTGAAAGGATACAAGAGCAAAGAAGCATTTTGCACTGGCTTGTCCTATTCTCCCTGCTGTCATATCCACATATTGGCATGCTGGCCTGGACAGATGCAAAGCAATTTTTGTTCCTTCACTCTCATTTTGCAGTGCTGGCACAAACAACTAATGTATTAATCAATTACTCTCAAATATCCAACTCCTCCTCAGAGCGTAAATATGTCCCACAAACTTGGCACTCCATGTGGCTGGATGTCTTTGCAAAGAAATTTGCTTTTAATTATATGAAATAAAGAATTAGCAGTAGAAGCTACATGTAAGATCTGAAGAAACACGATACCAAGACAGATTTTATATTTTTAAGTAAAAATAATTTACCACGCATCTTTAATTTCTTTGATTTTAAAAGATCATACCTATATGGTTTAATATTTTCTCATTTTTTGTATCTAACCAAGATGAGGTACTGATCAGGTCTTGAGATCCTGATTTTCAAGAAATGAAAAGACAAATCTGCAAGAAATTTCATGGATATATAACCGTACTCTTAAGAAAAAGACAGAACATCTTGGAGTCCAGTCTGCTCCTTGTTCAAGCCACCATGTCATAGTAACACATTATCATAGTTTTGTTTTAAAAAGTATTTGAATTATTTTTGCCTCCATGTGTCTCAGGGGAACGTTATTCCAGAATCTTCCTTCACCAACAACTAAAAATGTCCTTCTAGTTTCCAAATTTAATTGTATTCATGATTGCTTTATACTCATTTGTCATTTTCCCAGCATCTCTATTCAGCTTCAGCATGTCTTTTGCTTCCTTAGTCAGTTCCCATACATGAACTTGCAACTTACTAGTCTCCAAATGCATGGCCTTGCACCACACATCAGTGAATTTTATCTGATTTTGACTGCTCCAGGTGCTAAGTTCATCCAGTCCTTCCTATCCAACAGGCTGCTTCTATTCAGAGTTCTGTCATCTGTGTATTTTATGAGTACATATCTCCTTTTTGGTGACAAAATACCAAGAAAACTTAGTCAGAAGACCAGTCCTTAGAAATTGAACTGTAACCTACAACTTCAATTAAAACTTTCTGGTGCCTCCTGTAGTTCTCAGAACTTTAAATCATTATTTACTCACTTTGCAACTTTTTGATAAGCATTATTTCTAATTTCCCTAAGAGATGCCAAATCACATACAAAACTACAGTCCAGCTAGAGGAGTCCAATTGCATTTTGTTACATAGAAAATGAGTTATCTTATCAAAGATGTCCCCATGGATTTATCCACAGTGTATTCCATCAAATCAGTGCTGAGTAGTCGCCAAAAAGACAAGTTGCTGAAAGACTGACTGTGAAAATGCCAGGTGCTGTATATTCTTATCCAGCCCAGTTCACCTTCAATGCTCATAATCCAAATCTTTATTAGTGGCAAATGCAACATCAGTGCCAGTGTTTGCCATTGCTGAGCTAAACCAAATTCCATCATCACTTGGACCCAAGTAATCCTATTTATCTCAAGATACAGCTACCCAGAGAAAGAGAATCTTGCCATCCTCCCTGTCTTTAGATTCACACTGTATCAAGGTGCAGCATATTCTGTAGCAGTCAAAAAATTGCATCTTTGGCAATAAACTTCGAAATGAACAAAAAGCTCACTCAAGGAGGGGACAGGGTAAAAATATGATTTTGTTTCCCAGGTTCACAATGACATCCATGAAGAATTTAGCCTATAAACACAGATTTCCACTTCAGAATGATTTCACCGGTGCGTGAACGGTAAAATCCTGAACTATGCCAATTTGATTTGTCCTAGGTACAGCTGTTTCTCTGGGATATATCTTATTGGGAAAAATTTGGAAATACAGAGGAAAAAGGTGATAATGAAATGTAGTATGGCTGTATAGAGTGATTGGCATCTCAAATTCTTCTGCTCTGTAGTACAACCTCTTGAATTGAGATGAAACATCTCTAAAATCACTTTGGTCTGTATTCCAAGTTTCTACAGAAGCCAGGGGTAATACAAAAGAAGTTGAAGAGACTGAAAAACTTCTTCTATTTTATTCAGTAATTCCCTAAAGCCTGTTTGCTTACAGTTACCATGTGTTTGGCTTTATTTGTAATACGTACTGAGGGAAGTATAGAAACTATATTAGCAGAGTTCTGCTCAAACTCTATGAAAGCTCAGGCTGCCAGTACACACAAAAAGCATGCTTTCACCTCAGCAATGCATACTAGTAAGAAGTAAATAAATGTACCTCTCCAGAAATTATCCTATGAGGATGACTGTTCCTCCACAGGTACCACACAGCACTTAGTTCATTAATTTAAAATGAAAGTTAGAGTACTGCAAGTTATGCTGCTTTTTTTGTCTTTAAAAGGAATCAAAGTCATACTGAATTCATGTGTTGGAAGGGAGCAATGTATTTGCATCCCTTTGCCTACTAGAGTGTCTCTGCAAGTGAGTATATAAAATTATAAAAGGCAGGTCACATTCATTTTGGTAGGTGAGGGTTTGCTTATGCTCTCCTCATGACAAAAGCATTTGTCAGTTCCCCCTCAGAAACGTGCAGAAATGTTAGGTTTAACTTGTTTAACACAAAACCAGTAGAAAATTGTCTAAGCCATGTCCCCCTTTCCACCCTACTTAGAACAGAAAATAGAGCTGACTGTATATGAAAGAGGAACATAACCTTAATCTTACCCATGATTGGGGTTTCAGATAATCAACTATTGAGTCACAACACTGTAAATACTGATCTATATTTCAAGTCAAAGATATGAACAAAATTCTGTATAACATAAAAATGTAAGCCATTAGGTCAAGTACTCCCTGCAACTATGCAAAATCTCAACATTTGTGACATTTTTTAGCCATATTTCATATGAAATATCTTAAGATACAAAATTCCTGCAATTTTAATGAAAATCACCAGCAGGGTGGAGAACAGATGTAATTAATTCTTCCACTAGTGAAAGGTGGGAAGAAATTAACCCACTATTCATTTTCTGTGGCAGCAGCCAGTCTTATACACACTCACTGGCTGTTCACTTGGCACAACTACTGCCTTGGACAAACCATAGGACATCTTTTCTGGGCAGAAAAAGCACATACATGACTTAGGATATTTGGGAGCTCTGCACAGGGGGAAGAAGAGTCTAAGGAAAACAGAAACTGACCAAGATACAGGATAACTGGTAAGAGATTCAGGAATGTGAAAATATAATAAATAGAAGAAAAAGGAAAGACAAGAGAGATATTTGTTTTAAGGGAGTCACAAGAAACAGAGGAAGTTGAGGTTATGAGACTAGAAGAACTTAGGGCATGAATCTGCATGAAATCTGTCTTTGTGATGATTTTTGTTCACAGAATAATTTCATAAAGTCAAAATGGAGAAAGCTGTGCGGAATTCAGTGCCTCAGCCCATGGAAATGATTGAAACCTACAGATGCTCTTTGTGTCTCAAAATCTGTATTTGGAATTGTAGGTTTATCTGTATTCCACACGTGCAAAGAGTTCTATTTGAAAGTACTTGTATTTCTGCAAAACCCAACATTAGTAAAAAAAGATTAAGAGATACAGAACAGGGCCATTTATATGTGCTACATACAGTGAGAAAACTTAAAACTTAATGCGAAAAATAGATAAATGGAAAACAGTATCAAAACACTAAACAAAATCTGACAAGTTAGATGAAAAACATCAAAGTATATATTGTCTTATTTCCCTAGCTTGTCAGTAAAAGTGAAAAGCCAAAAAAACTCCACAGTAATCTGAACAAAGGCTCTGTTTATCCTACCTTGTTACGAAGAGCATGAGAAATGTCAGAATAGAAGAGACCACTTTGACCCATCACAACCAATATTTTGCCTTCTAATACTTCATGATACTTCCAAGGAAATATACTGTGGCATTCTTCTTCGTTGTACAGTCTGTGTGATGGAGACATGAAGAAATTCTTCTGTGAGTCCAGACAGCTGTCTGGTTTAGCTCTGAATCAAGGTTAAATTTCACTGTTTGTGAAATTACAACTTTTATTATAGTAAGTTGTATGTGCAAGTTACTGTAATAGACCTGACTGTATCTGAAAGATATGTGCAGAAACGTTTGTTTTAACTTGTTTAAAACTGTGCTGGTTGCTGGAGATTTATGGAATAAAAGGTATAATTTCATACTTCACTGCATTTTCTTTTGAAATTGGATGTTGATGTGCTTTTCATTTGTTTAGATGTGTTTGTTTAGCTTTTACCCTTGGTTAAGACAAGTGCAGTGAGGGATATGATGAGCGGCTGGAGTTGCCTTCCTCACTTTCCAAAGGAAGTGCGTGAGAGATCATGAAGCCCCATGCAATAGAAAACCACCAACAGCTCAAGCGTTATGGTCTTAGAGAGTGAAAAAAATATTTTCTCTGCTTGCTATATCTCAATAGTTCCTATTTTCCCAATCAGTTTGTTGTACACAAGAGGATATTCATCATCAATGCAGTTCAAACCCATCACAGCAGCACTTCGGTCCTGGAGGGAATGGCTGATGAAACTAAAGGAAACAGTAAAATTTGCAAAGGTACAAGTTACTCCAGATATTTTCAGGCCAGACTGGCCAAACATGAGGGTAACACATGGTAAAGAAATTCCCTTATGACTGAGGCATTGCAAGATGCTGTTCTTCCATCAATGAATAGCTCATCACTGGGCTCTCCTTATAGCTGATCTCCTATGTTTGACTCTGGTGCCAAAGCTTATGGCTCTCCTAAATGAGCAAACACACACACAGTGTATAGCTGCACCAAGCAGGATGCAAACTGCCTGCACTTGAAAACTACATGCCTTTAACATCCATTAACTTTCATGTAGGAGAGCACTATGACCAGTTCGTTTTTAGGAATGATTCTATGTGCCATCTGGCACCACTGGCTAACTGCCTGAAAAACTTTACAAAGGAAGTTTTCCAGGCAACTCCACATGAAAAATCTGGTTTATATTTCCCTTTTATTTCCCACCACTGACAATCAGAATATCCATGGAGCTGCATTGAGAGGTGGTGGAGCTCCTGAGGCAAACTTTCCCTATTGGGTGAGAATCAAGGCTTTTGGGGTCTCTCAGGAGTCCCTCACCACAGCTCTGTCATCCTTTGAGGGGAAAGTGTTAATCCTGATTAAAGAGACATATTTATTTAGCTCATAAAATCCAAGCCCCTTCTGCTGCATGTGCTGCAGTGAGCTGCTGCTTTTAACACCTCAACAGTTCTTTTCCAAGTAATCTACCTTTTAGGACACTGTCAACCTGCTGGTGAATCACTGATGTCCCAGTACATTAATGATGTATGTTAGGGAGCAGCTGTTTGCACTGATGCTGCTGTGCTGTGCACCAGGTTCAGCCCAAACCATTTCCTCAGGGCTCAGCAGCAGCTTTGTCCTTTGAGTAACTCTCACAGGTCTGGTTTAAGCCCCTCTCAGCAGGAACACCTGATAATTTGAGAAAGACTCTGCTTTTGAACGGGGTTGAGTAAAGAAAGGCCACATCTAAGAAGTGGCTGGTGAGCTTCCAGTATGCCTTCTGTTGTAAAGCTTGAATGTGAAGAGCCCATTCCTGGAAGAGCTGTCTCATAATGTGGTGCTGGAGGAGAATTACAGTAAAGGGCCACAGTGTTCCTGGCTCTGCCTCCACAGAAGGATGACAGGTTTAGGTGACAGCAAGCAGCAACCTGGCCCTGCAAGAGCCCCATCCAGCCTGACCTTGAACACTTCCAAGGATGGGGCATCTATAGATATTTTCTCCTGCCAGTAACTCTTGGGTCACGGAGCAAATCCAGCACTGAGTTAAGCTGAACTGAAGCTGCTTTAAAATAAAGGGAAGGGCTTTCGCAAAACAGGCTCTGTGGCCATGGGTGAGCACTGTGCCTCTGTACTTGCTCATTAAGATGTTTGGTGCCTCTTTACAGATCATAAATAATTATTATTAATATTGTTCTTTTTCCCCTACTAACTCCCTGAACTCATCAGCCTTTTCTGGCAACAAGATTCCTCCTTTGTGCCCTGTTTCACCTGGTTTAATATTACTTCATGGGCTTTGTGATCTCCTAGACCTTAAACTTAGAAGGCATTGCAATGCACCAGAAAAATAGGAGGTAGAGCTCTCTATGGCATGCGCACACCCAGAGGTCCCTCCAAGCTGACCCACACATGATGTGCTGATGTGCTTCACAGCACCACCTTGATTTTAACTTTCAATACATACATATTTAACTATTAATAAAGGCTCACAACTGTTGTGCTGGGCTATTTTTAGAGAGCCTGCATCTATAATTATTTTCCTCACAAAGTAATTTTGGTTTCACAAGTAAATGCCAATCTCAGCACTTTCTACTTTTAATATACAATTTGATTTAGGACTAAACAGCCTCTGCCTGCAAAGTAGCTGTTTATTACAACCAAGCCTGCCTGACACCCTTCCTCGACATGCAGAGTTTTTCCCTCCCTACATAATCATCATTGGTGGTGGTGGTGAAATGTTACATCACATGCCTGAGGGTGCCTGAGCACTTTAACAAGGTTTAACTACAATATTAGCAATGTGGGTGAAGCATCCAAGTAAACAAGCCATAAATCAGCCTATAAAATGAGCAAAAATAACCCTCTTCTACCCACAGTGCCTGCAGATTACACTTAACACATGGTGTCCTGGGTGTTGCTATATGCTGACATGGGATACATGGAAGGTTGCAGATACGGGTGCTGTAAGGCTGGTTATAGACACAAATGTCCCCAGGGTGTCACCTCCTGTCCCTCCATACTTGACCCTCCTGCTTGCAGGGACTGAGGCTTTTCCTACACTCTTGTAGGGTGCCAGTTGGACTTAGAAGCTTCTGTCTGCTTCATTATTCCATTCATCAACTAATTGATGGGGTCCACTCACCAACCACTTCTTTGGCTTGTTTTTTTAAAGAAACAGTGATGGTCTGCAACAGAAATACTGGTTTTTCAAAAGGAACTCTGAGAATTTCCATGGTAGCAGGTGGCAGGCTGCCCACAGGAGGGAACTGGCATCAGATGCTCAAATAGAACCACTGTGATCAATAAACCATGACTTAAGAAGGATTTACATGATAGTCCATGAGAGCTGCTTAGAGTTGTTAGAATATGCTCAGTAATCAATTTACAAAAATACGCCAATGTATGTGCTTGATTAAAGACTGTAACTGCTTTAAAATACAGTTATGGGCTGTTGCACAAAGGAGGAACAGTAACTTAACTACTCACAGGCATTGAATGTGATTGACTTTATCATGTGCTACAGTGATTCATATAAGACATAAAAAAACAACTGTCAAAAGCATGGAAGAAAATTTCAAAGCCAAAAGCCCAGCCATTCGTTCTGTTAACATCTGGTAACATGTTAATGCAGGGAAGAGAAACATCCATGCTGCAAATGGCAAAGCAGTCATTCAGCAAACAAAACTCTTCTTTGGGAAAAAAAAAAAAGAAATCCACAGAATAATAATTATCCACTGATTTTAAACTAAGCTCCAAATTAATAGCTGTTTTCCTAGCACCACAAGTCTTGCATTTACTCAGAGAAAACAAATCTATCACTAAGTGCATTTGTATCTCTCATGCTTTTTATGTTAATGATTGGGACAAAATAAAACCTGGTTGCAGATAAAAAAATGATGCCTTAGAAGAATAAAAGGTTATAATTAGGTCAAAGTTTGCTAATAGCTCCTCATACCCACTGCAATGGAAAGAGAGCCCTGAGGGTGAATTAGTGCCTGAGGATTTTGTGCAAAATCCTTCATCATTAAGGGGCCTTGCCAGTTCGTATTTGTGTGGTTTATAAGGTGTCACATAGTTGTACATTTTAATTTCATGGCACTGAGCTTATGGCTGACAGCATTGCAGAGCTGGAAGTATCAGAGGACCAGCCAGGGTCCAGGCCAGCTGAGCCCAAGGGAGGGCACAGTGCTTCTCAGGGAGCAAGGCTGGTTCAGAAGCTCTCCTGAGCCACCAGCTTTGCGGAGCTGAGCATGGCTTCCCTACCATGAGCAATGGCAACACTGCTGTAGCTCAGCACCTTAGTGCCTGGGGTCCAGCATTACAACTCCAACTATAAATTTGGCTAAAAACATCTCTAACCCATTTATAGAATGCGTCATTAACTTGTAACAGCAGCAAAGTGTTCCCATGATTACATTCAACATGATCTGTGTGTAAAGTAATATCAAGCCCACTGTTTCACTTGGAGGAAGGTATAAAGACCTTCTTCTGTGCAGCTTGCAGGTGGCTCTGTAGGAAGTCACAGCAGGAGACACAATGATGGATTGATGTGAACTGACATAATCCTCTCGGGTGTCTCGGCACCAGGCATGCGTTGGATTTGCTCACGAGCTGGAAGGTAACAGAAGACGTCAGAAAAAGATGAGTCCTTTGAGCACCTTAAAGACTGATCAGACATTTCCTTCTATTGGCATGTGAGGATTTATAGATCATGTTAAAACAGGTGTAACACGCTGCAAGAGCTGAAGGCACTGTAGAGTAATGCATTAACAGCACAATAGCTGCCAGGCCCTCACCTCCAGCTCCACAGTTGCAGCAGACACAGGCAGGATGAAGCTACTTCAGTGCAGAGATGGAGGATTCTCAGTGTTTTGCACAAGATAGAGTGTGGAGTCCCAGCCTTGTCGTAAGTGTACACGGAGCAGGAAAGGGTCTACTGCTGCAAGAGCACTCTCTTACAAAACACATTCCTCTGAATAACATCTGTCATTGCTCCTCAGGACATGACACCATGGGCTCATTCCTGGGAGCCTCGGAACAAGGCAAATGGTAAGCTCTCATCCCTTCAGTATTACCCAAGAAGACAGCTCTGCAGCTGGTGACTTTGGGACCCTTTGTGCATGGGGGGGACTGTGTGGCTCTGCAGGGAACCTGGGGTGCAGGGTGAAGGCCAGGCTCTTCCTACTGCTGGGGATTTATAGATGCAAGTAGGAAATAGGGCTGAAAACTCCATCTGGGATGGAGCAAATGCCTGGGTGGCACCTGTAAAAGTAGTGCTGTACTTCTGAGTGGGCAAGTGGCAGCCCCTGTTGCTGCTATGCCATGATCTGCACTTCTTTCAACACAAGAGGACACAAGGCACTTACCTCACCCCTGAAGCAATTATTGCAGTGATTGGTCTGATCATGGCTTGGTCCCAGAAGACATGGGGATACGTTTGGGTAAAGATGCTTGGGCCACAAAGGGGCTGCATCAGAAAGACCTCAGCTTAGTAGAAAGGATGAGAAAACCCAAAAGCTGGATCATCTTCTGGTGTTCCTATGAACATGAGGCAGGTGCCCAGATATTAATGCTACTTTAGAACCGTCTGTTTCTGAAAAGCTACCCACTTCTATAATATTTCCTTGTGAAAGCAGCAGATATTTTAATTTGGGTTTTACAAGGATACATGGGAAATGCTGTACTGGTATCTGCCAAACCCTCCATCTAGAATCTGTCTTACTGAGGATCACGTGCTCAGCACAACAAACCTATGGACATAATGGGATTCCTCCTCAGAGGCTCCTCTCAGGCTCTGGTGAGAGAACAGCAGCTTAATACAAAGGAAACTTTGGCATGGGATGTTTCCTGAGCTTTATGAATTCATGAGAAAATAGCTCAGCACAATAATAAATGCATCCAGAGCTTTGATATTTTGCACATCAGGCGGTGAAACAGTAGCAGTGAAGAGATTGCCTGTATGAAGACTTTTGCCTTGAGCACTGCAGTAGCAGATGGGCTAATAAATACACAGTGCTCTAAAAGTGTTTGTATTTTCCGTGATCTGAGGGGTTTTTTGTCCCCCACAGAGATAAAATGCACAATCATCTAATAATAAACTTCTTAATAGATAAAAACCCTGAGCAGTGTAATGTGAACATGGTTTGAAGTACACTGGCACTACCACTGTAATAACAGTTGTACTACGAGCCTCGCTGGCTTTCTTTATGAAGTGTTTTACTCTGGCTGTACCTGGCCAGCACAGAGGATTTCTGACTAAGATCTTATCTCCTTCTCCCCTCTCTCAGTGTGAAGCCATTCCCCCTCATCCTTTCATTGCATCACAAGGCTGTTGATTCACCACTGATTTGCCACAGGAACCTTTATAATAAATTCTTATCAAGCAGTTTGATGTCCACAGATTATTTTCACTCTTGAGAAGTGCTAAGGTTGCAAACACAACTGCTGTTAGAGTGGCATGACAAGAGCAAAATCCTACTCAGGTCTTTGCATTGTGGGCTGGCTGTTGCTTGTGATACCTTGGGAGCTCAGGCCTGCCTCTGGGGTTTCATCCAGGGCATTTGCGTTTGTGCTGGTTGTAATACCCGCAGCAAGATGCCAAAACATCATGGTTAGAACTAACAAGCAAGTTAAACACTAAGAAACAAAGATGGCAAGTATTGTTGTCACTTACTATTCCCATGGGTATTGTGAAGCCAAGCTTTCTGTTTATCGGGGTACTGAATTTAAGTAGTTTTTTTATTCAAGGTGCCAAAAAAGGTAAGGATAAGGATGCCAAGTTACTATAGCAACCATGAGGAAAGTGGTGATTATCAGGAATACCACACAAAATAGACAGACTGGATTGTCTTTTCATTTCACATGGAGCCCATTGTTTAAAAAAAAAAAAAAAAAAAGCCCTTTTTCTAAAATAAATACCATAGAAAAATAACTGAAATACAAAATGCATTATACAAAATTCTTGACAAGGCTTTTTCAGCCCATGCAACCTTGCTGTTTGACCCAAAGTTGAAAGAATGTGCCACTAAACAGAATGCTTTATGGCTGAAGGCTATGTGAATAATAAAGTATGATTTTTCATGTTTCTCACTTAGTAACGGTGGCAGCAGAGGGGAGAAGTCAATACTGATGTCCTACCATAAGCTCCTTAAGACAGAGCGTGCTCTTTTTTGGCATAATGAGGCTCAGAGACAACACTTGAGTGCAAGTAACTGTACCGCAAGAATAAAGATCGCAAAGTCCTTACCAGTCCTTGCTGGTGCTCACATGAGCCAGTCTGCCTGTGACCAGCAGCTTGCTGCTGCTGCAGTCCACAGAGGTCTAAAGGCTGAACCTGGTTATTTGGTTGAGCTTTGGAGAAAACCTCAGTAGACTGATGTACAGCAAAAGGAATGAGAAAGGGGGAGAATCATTCCAGTGACAGAAACACACTGCTCTGGGCTGTGGCCAGAAGTGTTTTAAACATTTATTCTTCTTCCTGAGCTATCTGAAAGCTGTGTTTTTTGGCAACAGAGATGTCTCACATCCATAAGGAACATAGAAAGGCTTGACACTAACTGGTTGTGATCTGCTGACTCCTGTAGCTCTACCAAGCTAACTTCAACTCCGCTGTTTCCAATGCACACCCTGGCAACAGTAATGAAGCCTTACTACAATTTACTGCATTTCAAAATTCATGATCCCAAAATCATAACTGACGCTGTGTCTGTAGAAATAAATCCCTGCAGTCATTAATCTGAACCTTTATGCCCAGACACAGGTCTTTTCACCTGTGTTGTGGTTAACCCCAGTGGTACAATATAATGCTAATATAATGAAAAGGAAATAACAAAAAGAGTGATAAAACTACAAAAAGTAACAAACACAAGTGATGCACAATACAATTGCTCACCACCCAGCTCATCCCCAAGCAGCGATTGGTCCCTCCTGGTCTAATACCCCCAGTTTATATAATGGAAATTATGTTCTGTGCTGTGGAATACCCCTTTAGCTAGTTTGGGTGATGTGTCCTGTCCTTGCTCCCTTCCAGCTTCTTGTGCCCCTCCTCACTGGCAGAGCTCGGGACACTGAGAAGTCCATGGTCAGAGTAAGTGCTTCTGAGCAACAACTAAAACGTTGGTGTGTTATAAGCATTGTTCTCACACTAAAGCCAAAACACAGCACTGCACCAGCTACTAAGATGGAAATTAACTCTATCGTAGCTGAAACCAAGAAAATCTGTTGGAAAACATGCTCTAGTGAGAACTGCGTGATTCTCATGTGCTAAAGCATTGCATGACTGCTAGGAGCATATCTCCATGTTCTTCATCACTTGCCATAAATGCTGGCTTTGACAAATTGGCTAAACAAAAATCATGCTGCATGCCAGCAGTGCTTTAGATCTAGGTTCATAGGATGATGATTAAGAAAAACATTGTGAGCAAAACTCACAGTCCCTGTAGTGAAGCCTTCAGAGCCACTCAGCTCACAGGTGGTGTTTACAGCATTACAGCAATCAATCCATACAGATGCTGAAGGCAGACCTGCTAACCAGAATACAAAGGGCAAGGATCCCAAACTGCTGATTTTGAAAAGCATGACTTACGTATAAAATACTGTGCTAATGACTGGAGGACAAAATGTAGTTGGACTTGCCTGTGAGCCTGTCTTGAACAACAGACTCACCCTCAACCTAGTGTCACTATCCTGCTGGCTCCTTACTGCATTAGTGGTGGGGCCAGGTTGGACTCAGCTTGGAGCAACCTGCTGTTCTGGAAGGTGTCCCTGCCTGTGGCAGGGGGTTGGAACTGAGTGAGCTTTAAGGTCCCTTCCAACACATACTAGTCTGGGATTCTCTGGTAAGATTGTGGAGCCTTCAAGGACTCCCCCTCACCCAAGCATCCGATGTCCACTGGCACACTTTGGTATGTGACACATTAGTGATTGCCTGCTGTGAAGCCAGGACCAGCAGAACTCCCCAGGCAGACAGTGGGACACAATCCATGGCACCTTTGCAGAATCCTCCCTTGTAAACAGCAGACATCAGTCTGCAGCCAGTTTTTTGTTGTTCTTTTTCCCAAAGGGAGCAGCTACCTCCATAGCATCAGTGACCCAGTCTGGATTTATCGTGGTGCTCTAAGACATCTAGCAACTCCTTTGAGACATGCAGCTAGGAAGGGAAGATTAATGACACATTTTAAGTGGCATTTACTACAGGTAAATGGAGCATGGTCCTGATCACTAAAGGATGCTAACGAGAAAGTGGAGAGATACGCACAAGTACAAGCCTGCATCTGATTTTTGAAGGTCAAAATTACGATTTCATTGAACTTTTAAAACAGATTATGGCATTAGCAAGAACAGGTACAAATCCTTCTGGGAGATACAGGCTAAGGCAGGGCAAGTAAAACATCTGAGTGTAGTATCTGTCTTCTGTGGATTTCAGTGCTACTTGAATCAATTTGTGATGATACATTTGTACCTGCCACAGAAGCGAAATACACAATCTGATCTTCTGCCAAGTCACTATTAACAACTGCATTTCCAATTGATTCTAGGATATTCATTAACCAGGAACCATAATTACATATAATTTACAGATATATCATTTTCAATCACTTGCCAGGGAGCTTACTAAGCTCACTTTATGACATTCAAATACATTATTCTTAAAAATTTACTGAAAATATCTAGCTTGCAAGTTATCACAGTGGAATAGCACTGCGAATAATCAAGTAGATACTGATAACAAGAATTGCCAGAAATGCTTATATATCATTTTTGCCATGTGAGACAGGGAAGTACAAAATGAAATACACTCTTTTGTACATAAGTAAATTTAGTTTTGCTTCGTAGCTAAGCAACATTGACCTTGATGGTGAGTAATAATAGCAAGAAGGAAACATTTTGGATTAATGTTTCACAATGACTTGTTAGAACTGGACTAATAGTGGGCAGCTTGACAGCAGGACTTTCCAAACCTAAAGTTCAGTCAAAGAACAAAGTCATGAAGATGAACTTGATAAAGAAACGACTGCCAGGGGTCCCAAAGACCACTACCAAGTTGTTCTGTGTATGCAAAAATAGGCGTAAACCTATGTAAAGTAGTTCTGGGAAATGTTATGAATATGCATGTCCTTTAATGGAAATATAATGAATATGTATATTAAACAACAATATAATCACAGCCGGATTGGTACTAGGACAAGACATGTTAGGAGATATCCCGTGTGTCCCAGCACTGCAATAAAGAATACCTACTTGCTAGCTTAAATTTTGTTGGTGAGATCTTGGCAAGTTTTTCTTTTCACATGTGCTTTTTGACATTCCCTTCAACTGTCTCCAGAAAACTGTTATGTATTCAAATGGTGGATTCCAAATCTGCTCCACAAACTCAGCTCTGTTACAACACAACTCCTTGGACTTCTTGTTTCATGGGCAAGCCCTGCCCAACATCTTCTCTTCAATACCAGGCAGATGATTTTTTAATCATTTACTTACCCTTTGAGCAAGTGCCCTGTTACTTGGAGGGAGGACACCAGCGGCAAGCAGCCCTGCACAGTGTTGCAGAATCTCCCTTGTTTGGGGGCTAGAAATGTCAGGCACTGCTTGGAGCCACACAGCAGCAATGACAAGGCAGAAACATCAGCATCAGGTTAACTGGATTTTAGAGCAAAATTTGACAAGTCTCTATGCACAGTATTTTATTAACTTCAGGGAATAATTGCACTTTCAAAGGCTGTGGCCTTTCTCCATGATCAACAGGGTATTTTACAGAATTATAGAATCATTAGGTTGGTAAAGACCTATAAGATCGCCAAGTCCAACTGTTAAGTTGGCACTGCCAAGTCCGCCACTAAAAACCCTATCCCTAAGTGCTGCATCTACACGTCTTTTAAATTCCTCTAGTGATGGGGATACTACTGCCCTGGGCAGCCTGTTCCAATGCTTGATAATCCTTTTAGTGAATTATTTTTTCCTAATATGCAAACTCGATCTCCTTAAGTGTCATAAAAACTAGTTGCACAGTGATGCAGGCAATTGAAATTTCTAACTTGTGACTTTAGGACCCTCACTGAAAACTGCACTGAAACCCAATATAGATGGGTTAAATAAATCACAGTATTTTATTGGAAAGTGAAATGGAAAAACTCATACAAACATGCAACAGCTGCACTCTGAGCACAGCTTCCAATATGAATTGTATACGCACCTTGCCTCACATGAAACCAGGTTACAGTTTTTGAGTGTTGAACCAAGCATTCTTCCTGCTCTTCAGTCCTGGGTTAAATTACATCAGTAAAGTAGACTGTAGCTGGTTCTCCCACAGCCTGCCATATCTACCCTGGTTTTGGTCTCCATTTATAAATTGTTCATGCAGTTTAAAATGAACCACACTGTACACACTGCAGCTTTGACATCATCCCATTACTGTAACATGCAACAGTAAAGAACTCCTTGAAGATGAGGAAAATACTGCTTTCTCTGATGACTAAAGGGTCAGCTTATGAAATGGAGGTCTTTGAACACTATATCTTACAGTACAAGGAATAAGATAGCAGAGAACCAATTAAAAATACACAGTAAACAAGTAATGGAAACATTTTATTTGAATAAACCCGTAATTTACAGATAAACACTACAAACCTTGATTCAACTTAGCTTGTTTGATACAGAACTTCTGAATACTGGAAATAAATTACACTAACAAATGTCACAGTCACAAGGAACTTTCATGTTGTGATTTTCCACTGTACTACAACATAATAGAAAACTATAAAAATAAGACTCTGTTTACAAAATATATTAATCTGTTTGTAAAACTATTGGTTAACTCAAGTTTTAAGTTTCATGATAACTTACACAGCTCAGTCACACTGTACAAATATTTGAAAGATAAACCTACTCTAAATACAAAATTATATCGTCACACAATCAGACTATGCCAATTCATAGTTATTCCCCGAATTTGGATCAAAGTAGCAGTTCAGACATGGATCATACAGAAGAGTCTAAATTTCCTCATCTTCTTCAGCACTGAGGTCATTGAGGTCACCTGCATCAAGTTGAAGAAGAAAGAATAAATCACTCTTATTCGCTTAGACAGTAACATGGAAATACCATTCTGTCAGATGTGACAGGATTTTTCTTTGAAGTGCATAATCTTTTGACTCCTGAATTGTT
>JANRGW010005807.1:0-14201 GCA_024733675.1 Psilopsiagon aymara
TCCCTATAGGCCCCCTTCAGATACTGGAAGGCTGCTATGAGGTCTCCAGGCAGCCTTCTCTTCTCCAGGCTGAACAGACACAACTTTCTCATCCTATCTTCATACAGGAGGTGCGCCATTCCCCTGATCATTCTCATGGCCCTCCTCTGGACTTGTTCCAAGAGTTGCATGTCCTTTTTTATGGTGAGGACACCAGAACTGCACACAATACTCCAAGTGAGATCTCACAAGAGTAGAGTAGAGGGGCAGGATCACCTCCCTTGACCTGCTGGTCACACTCCTTTTGATGCAGCTCAGCATACGGTTGGCTTTCTGGCCTGCAAGAGCACAGTGAAGCCGGCTCATGTTCGTTTTTCCATCGACCAACACCCCCAAGTCCTTCTCCACAGGGCTGCTCTCAATCTCTTCTCTGACCAACCTGGAGCTGTGCCTGGGATTGCTCTGACCCAGGTGTAGGACCTTGCACTTGACATGGTTAAAATTCATGAGGTTGGCATCAGCCCACCTCACAAGCGTGTCAAGGTCCCTCTGGATGGCATTCCTTCCCTCCAGTGTATCAACTGAAACACACTGCTTGGTGCCATTGGCAAACTTGCTGAGGGCCCATTCAATCCCACTGTCTTTGTCATCAACAGAGATGTTGAACAAGACTGGTCCCAACACCGATCCCTGAGCGACATCACTCGTTACTGGCCTCCAGCTGAACATTGAGCCATTGAGCAAAACTCTTTGTGTGTGGCCATCCAGCCAGTTCTTTATCCACAGAGCGTTCCACATATCAAATTGATGTCTCTCCAACTTAGAAACAAGGATGTCATGTGAGACAGTGTCAAGCGTTTTTCACAAGTCCAGGTAAATGATATCAACTGCTCTACCCCTCTCCATCAGTTCCATAGCCCCATCATAGAAGGCCACCAAACTGGTCAGGCAGGATTTCCCCTTAGTGAAGCCATGCTGGCTGTCACCAACCATCTTGTTGTTTTTCATGTGCCTCAGCATGCCTTCCAGGAGAATGCGCTCCAAGATTTTGCCAGGCACAGAGGTGAGGCTGGCTGGTATGTAGTTCCCCAGCTCATTATATTTCTTGATCACACTCAGGTCTTTTCACATTCATTCTCCACTGTAAAATCCATTTCAAAGCAAAACTTTTGTTTTCGTTCCAGGATTTTCTCCATATTAATAAGGTTTTCCATTACACTGTAGAACAAAAGACCTATAAAGTAAAGCAAAAATGAAAGTTACCACAATCCAGGAAACTGGCCTCTGGCCTCTCACTGATAATACTCTAGCAATGCTCAACTTAGACTACATGACTGATCTAAGGAAGCAGAGAGATCTGTTGTACAAATACATTGCTGCATGCTTTTTTAAAAATTAAATTAATAATAAACCAGGAAGTTTTGGCAATAAAGAAAAATTCCAAAGTGGGATAAAGGCACAGAATTTACCTACTTATTTCTAGTGGTGACTCAGAAAACCTATGACTGATTCCTTGAGAAATGACAAATCAGTGTCCTTGTTCAAAGAAGCCCTTAATTATCTAATTAATTAATGCCCCATTGATTTTAAGATCCTTTATATTAAGGTGGTGGGTTAGTGTTTTGCTGATTCATTAGATGATAAAGTAGCTTCAGTCAATACTTGGGTACCCCTTACCAAGGATATAATAATTACCAAGGCTTTTATCATGGGCACCTAATTATCATAGGCAGCTCATCTGCAATACAGATTCATGGCATTCCTGCCATGAACAACATGACACATGGATTGGCTCTCTTTTGATCTAGCAAATACACCAGCAGCACTCCAGTTTCCCATGGGGTGTATTTACTTGAGCACGATACCAACCTTATGATGGCTCCTCATGTTTGTCTGAAGCATGATGCAGAGATGCCTGAGTGGCTTTTCAGGGGCAGCTTGCAGTGCAGTGCAATAACGCAGCAAATGTGGCGGCTCTGCAGTGCAGCCTGCTACCTACATCTTCCCATTACCCAGGGAATTCTAGCTCCCACAGAAGTGCAGAGCTGACTATTGCAGGAAAAACGTGTTTTAATAACTGTTTCACAGCTGAACTGTCTAACTTCTGCTTGTTATTTACATCATAAAATCGTGCAGGCTGGGAAGGATCTCTGGATGGAGCAAGTCCAGCCCCTAAATTGAACCCTGGGCAAATTGATCTATGTAGCTGGATGTGCTTTCAAGTCACTCAATGTGCATCTATTTCAGTTATCTTACATTAAATATGTAGTAATAGATTACTTAGTATTTCAGGATCCAGTCTTATTTGTGATTCAAAGACACCCTATTCTATATAAATCTAAACAGAGATTTCTTACCCTAAATACACTGAATCATCATTGCATTGCCAGAGAACCCTTCATGTGAAATTTATTTGTGGAGCAATAAACACTCATCGTAAGATCAAGACTCATCGTAAGATCAAGCCTAGGCTTACACAGTTCCATGTGCAAAGCTATACACAAGAGTCAAATACAATGTACAGACATTACAATGTACATACAGTATCCATGAGATAATACAAATATGTTTTAGAGGAGAATGAGATAAGAAATCTGGTGGCACTTAAACACAGCACAGAAAGCAGTTAATCTGCACAAAACCAACACCACCGAACAAAAACCTTAGCTTGATAAAACATTGTTTCAGTTAACAGTGGGTTTGTTTTGTTTTATTAAATTCAGTTAATGCAAGAGTTTTTAAAATGGATATGGTCCTGAACTTCTGGATGACACCTATACATACACAAATAAAATAATAGAATCTGTTTTGCATGAAACTGTAGTCTTTTAGCTATTTATGCTAACCCCAACAGGTTCTGGAAAACAAAATGAGTTTTAGAAAAAACATTCTATCCAAAAATTTAGAAGAACAAACACTATTTGAATGAGCTTGAGAAGGCTATGACAATCTGTAGAAATTTATCAATACAAGGAATTGATTGATTGATTGATCGATTGTGGGTTGACACTGTTCAGCCTACAGAGAGAAGCATACTACCTCTTCCTACAGATAGTAAATGTCTGTGAGCAAGCAAAGAATGACACTACTTTCACCCAGATTTCCTTGCAATAGAGTTGCCATTTCAGTTCACTTGTTCATTTTTTCCATTAAAACAGCTGCCAGTGTTTCTGAAAATCATAGGGTGTCAGCTGACACCAAAAGCACTGAAAACTCTGCAACAATTTCCTTAGATTCATCCTGTTAGCTGAATAAGTAATTTCATTTCAAGCCAAAGTTATCAAAGAAATTAAGAATCATTTTCTCAGATGTCCAATATCTTTCAAGCATTATTCTCTTCTGACAACAGAAACACTGCCATAGACTGAAAGCATTGCTGTGGCCTTGTTTTATGTAGTTTAACATATTTCAGGGAATAGGAGAGAATATCACCTATTCCAGTTTGGCCCTAGTGACACTGAAGAACAAGTTGATCAACCATGTGATAGCATCAATGGTAGCACTGCTTCTGACATTGCCTGAGGCTTCCTGTGGCCTCACTGGTGGCATTACATGCCTCAGTAGGCTGGGTGAAGCAACCTTGTAGGCTGTCTACAGGCAGTTCAGTGTTTCTCTTGGGAGCACTTTTTAAGAACAGTGTAGGCACATCCAGCAAGTTCTTTGAAAAATTTGTATATTAATCTCCTGCCTTCGTAATATGCTTGAAGATAGGTGTGTTTAACCCTCTTTCACATTCCTATGTTCTCGTAGTCTACTCATAGAAGAGCAGCTTATTCTAGCTACCATCTGGCATAGTTTCTTGCTTAGCTTAAGTAACAAAGCTTCATGTGTGGGCTTGAAGGTTCCCAGGTTCAGTACTGAAATGCTTTTATCAGAGAGGGTTTTTTTTAGTTCTATTTTAGTTTGGCTCTGCCCAAAGACATAGTAGAGACATTACTTTCAATAGGCTATGAATCACACCTGTGCCTAAAATACAGTGATTTTTAGTGGCAAACATGAAGCTCTGTTACTTGAGCACTCCAGCAGAAGGTTGAGACTAAAGCACTACACTACTGTTCTACCTGGACCAGCTACAAAGCAGTGGTAATTGCTTACTGCACATTGTGACCCTCATTGAATGGAAAAGGGAGATGTGCAGTGCAGCTGCAAAATGGATGCTATAATATTTCATAGTGCCAGGCTATAATTGATTCAGGGCAATGGGGAGAAACAAAAACGCACTTAGTACTCCATTTTTCCAGACCAGTAAATCAGCAGCTGATTTTGCCAGTAAATTACCCAAGTATATGCATACTACAGCAGTGTTCAAAAAGAACATGTTAAAGAGAGTATAGCTACAACTTAAGGTAGTAAATACAACATAAAGTGTAGATATAAGACAACAGGAAAAGATGGACATTCTTTGTATTAATTATCTAAAGCTAAGTACAGTGATGGTTAATCAGTAAACAAACATTCCAACTTGATCTTTTCCCAGTAGGTCATTAATATTAAAGATGAGAGGGTTTTGAACCTGCAGTTTTGTACAATATCTAAAACATGACAGGCTTGATTTTTATTTGCTTTAAGAAGTATCACACTCATCATGGTAAATACATCCACAACTTTGAGCAAGAAAATTTACTGTTATTCTGATGTTAGTTTAGTGACTTTATCAATTATATTTTCCCAATTGGGCCAGACTCCAAATGCATCCCATTCTTTACCCTTCAGGATAGACATTTATACACACAGGCCCACCTAAGGATCATGTTCAGGCAGAGAGACACAAGTTAGATCTAGTTCCTTTCATGTTCTCTGTCACTGGTGCCTTTCTCAAACATAATTTTTGGGACTTATCATACTTGTTTCCCCATCTTTCTTAGCATAATCTTTCTTTCCTAACAGAGATTTCTCTGTTTTTATCGAGATGCTGTATAGGGACCCTGACCCTGAACACAGCTCCAGCATGCTGGGCTAAAGACAGCATGAAACAATCCAGGTCATAAAAAACCTGGAACCTCAACAAAAAGGTGGGGCTGGGAAGAGGCAATGCTATACATGCTGGTGTGGGCAATGAACTAAACCACAGAGGTTAAGGCCATTGTTCAGCAAAACCCTTAAGAATGAGTAATCCCACACCTGTTCAGGATGGCATTATTGGCAAAAAGGAATGTCTACAGCCCTTTGTGTTTTGTGCTGAACAAATTTGGGAAGGTTCTTTCAGGGAAGAGAATGTCAGAGTAACATATCTTGCAAATACAGCTCCAATCAGAGAAACATTAGGAGCTTTAGGCCTGTTTTACAGGAAACAAAATTATCTTAGACTAAAAAGCAGACCTTGTAATTATGAAATGGACTTTGCTGCTAAGAGGTGACAGATTAAGTTTTCATACTGAGTAGAAAAAAATACTAGAGTTTAAACTGAACCTAATGAATTTAAGTTACTTTTACCTAAATTAGTTGTTTTCCTATGGAGATATATATTGCAATTCCTTCATGTTGGTTACTTGAGGTCATTTTCCACTAACAAGCCCCATAAATTTACAAGCCTTTTGTTCATTCAGCATTTCTGAGCAGTTTCCAAGACAGAAGCATAAAAAATATCATTACCCCAAGTAATGGGGTCCCAAGCACGGTCCCAAGACCATTTAATCACAACAGCTATCAAACATGTAACTTTTAAGTTCACTGAAGTCATGTAGGGGGCTTATTTTTTCTCTGCTTATCTCACCTTTTTCTTTTTTTTTTCCAGAGAAGATAAGCTCTTCAGGAAGCTAAATCACCCCTCATCCTTTGTCACAGCTGTTGAAGCAAAGCTTAGATTCAAATGAACTGATAAAATACATGGTAGAGATCTTGTTACCAAGTGAAACTTGTTCAGCTTCACTTCCAGGGTGACAATGAAGGAGAAAAAACTCTGAAAGAACTGGAGAACTAAGAACAAATTACACAGACTGTGCTACCAAAGGAAACCAAGAACCTTGACAAGAGCAGTTTCAGTAAGTTGCCATAGCTTTGCTTACCATACTTTAAATCTCCAAGGGAAGTAACACAATCAGAAATCCTTTAGGATATGAAGCCTGTCATCTTCTTAACAAAAGTGAATGAGCCATTTAAAGAGGCTTTCAAGCACAGTGCACTCTGAGGAGAAACTCCTCACCAGCAGCCATTGCACATAGTGGTAAAAGCTCATTTCGACTAACTCAAAGAGCAAAGTTTCCCACTAGGCTTGCCCAAGAATGCCTGCAAATCATGTGATTAATTCATTTGGGAGTCTGCCTCTGAGCTTCAGTTGTGTATGCATACATTACAGAATTATTATTGACCCTTGTGCATATTGTTTATCATCGTCCATCAGTGATGTTGTCAGACACTTCCCACTGTAACACCTTGTTTACAATTTTTTTTTAGCTTGCAATGCTAAATGGCCAGAAATTTTCCAGGCCAGATGTCTGCCTGAAATCACACTTTAATTGAGAAATTCCAGAAGAACAGTTTAGCTAGGAACCCATCCAAAGGAAAATATGGTTTTGTTTAAATATTAAAAGCATTAATCCTTTCTTACAGAAGTTCTACTGGCCCCTGGCTCTGCAAAAGTACCATGACATCTGGCAGGGCTGAGCTTTTCCATCAAGAATATGCCTTTTGACACCATGGTCAAAATCACCCCATATGGCTTCTTTCAAAGCCTTTGCAAAGTCAGGGTTTGCGTGAGGAAGTCCAGCAGAAGCTTTCCAGCATTTCTGAGTTTTGAAAGCTAAAGTTTCTGAAGACTCATCTTCACTAAGAGTGCTTGAGCCCCCTGCTACTCCAGCTGCACCTGCTGCTGACCAAAGTGGCAAGGTAGTTAGTCCTCCCCCTTTCCACTGTGCTCCTGAGAGAAATGGCAGACGCTAGAAAAAAGGTTTCCAGGCAGCAGCAAAGCGCATGAAAGGGCAAAGGGAGAAAAAGAAACAGATTTTGGCTGGAAAGCCATCTGAAAGATCCCTGGAGTTGCAAGAAAAATAGATCCTCAGTGTTCAGGCAAAGGAGATATTTTACTTATGTTGCAAATAAATCCAAACAGAAACAATTCCTGAATTTTTGCTAAATAGCAGTGAAAAAAGGAAGCAACTTTTGCTTCACCACTAGTTCCCTGCTTCTTGGAAATTATATTTTCTACAGAATATCTACTCTAAACTTTCAATTTAGTTGGAAGGACAAAGGTTGCTATTGTTTACCAGCTTAATTCGTAAGATCAGAAAATCAGAGTTTGCAATCCTGTCAGATTTTTGTGAGGCTTTATGAAATTAATAATACAATTATTTAGAAAACATGAATATTACATATGTTACAGTAGCAACCATCAGTTCCTGTAGTTTTTCTTCTTGACATCCTCTTTTTGCTCTTCCATATAAAACTGCTTTTGTTTACAGAAGTAGTTTTCTAGCATATCACAAATAACCATATTTAAATCCTACAATCATCCAAGCAGCAGCTTCCCCTAAAAAGGCAGGGGCTCTGGGATTTGAGTGCAAATCCAATTTAGTTTAGTCTCCAGTGGCCACTGCTTATAAAACTGAACACAATTTGTCGCAACTGGCAACTTTTGCTGAAAAGAAACTTCCAAGCTCCCAGTACAATAAAGTATACAGCTGCTGTCAAACTCTGCTTTCTGCAGGGGTGGGGGATGGAGAGAACAACCGTCAAATATTTTTCTAATTTATTTTCCAGGACCTAGGCATACATACATTATCCTTCTTAAAGTTTACTGTGAAACATGGCCAATTAGGAAACCCCACTAGTTTCAATGCTGTTAGACACCACATTATTCAGGGTTTGTTTGAGAGTCTTGGAAGCTTTAAGATAGAGACTCAATTGTTGTGTTACTGAATAAATTAGGATGGTTGAATATATCTGAAAAAGTATTTGATGAACATTTTTTTTTCCACAAAATAATTTACCAAACTCTTTTACTCCAAAGATGACTGTAACCTAACTCAGGTATATGTGATGGTAGAACACTTGCACAAAATCAGCTTACATACTAGTAAATAAAATGGGCTGGTGAGCATCCTTTGGTGCTGAGACTGGTTGGTGCAACACAGCTGGTACCTTGCAACTAAATTTTCCCCAACCCAACATATTGTGGTTTCATCTACATAAACAATTAGCAGCACTACACTGCTCCAGAAGAAATGCCTGGATATTCTTTGTGAAGATATTAGTGGGCAACAGCCAAGTCCATACCAAGGAGCATGCTGACAACTTATCTATAGGGACACTAATAGTATAACTTAAACATCTACCTCCTCTTTGAATAAACACAAGCAAAGGTCTTCATCCATGTTTTGGTTTGCTGAATAACCTATATTGCTAATATTGTGATCTCTTCCGTAATGCAAGAGCCAACCTTCCTCCATAAGGCACCAGCAGAGGTGAAGTTCACACTAGTTATCCCCCAAAGAGACATGTACTTTAAATGACTAGGGTCACTTGGGTTATCAGCACTGGTCTTGATACTTTGAGACATGGCACATAATCCACCACTGGTTTAAGAAGCACAATCTTAGTGTCAGGAAGCCTTTCAAAATACATATTTTTTTATTATTTATTGATAATTATATTATTTATATTGTTATATAGGGAGTTCTCAAGAATTATTTCCAGAGGAATAAACCAGCAAGAAAATTCTCAATTCTCTGCCATAGCTTCTTCCCAAAGAGTGCAATAAAACTAACCATAACAGTGCATATAGGTTAGGGTATTCCCCAGGGTTTTATTTCTACATGCTTTGAACTTGTTGTGCTATTCCAACCTCTATTCATCTGCTGCTTTGCATGTTTGGCAGTGTCTTGGCATGAATTGAACTTGTTGCTTCTTTTCCTTTTTTTCCTTTCCTATTTTACTTCACTAGAATTCAAACCTGCCATGACACAGACTCACTTTGCCTCTCTAAAGCCTTTAGGTAGAAAAACGAAAAATTATATTCAGATATTAGGTATTAGAAAGTGATATTCGAATCACTTTCTGTTTCCCTTCAGCTTGGTTTGCCTTTTATATCTGGGTCAGGCAGAAATTCATAAGAGAATCCTTTCTTCTGCTAAGAAACATGGTATATTCTCATTTAATACATTTATTGTTGACATCTGTTGACAGCATATTCAAAATCTAAAAATAACTTTGAAATCTTCCTTTTTTTTAATTTTTATTTTTATGTCTATGATGAACTTCTTGTGAACATTTCTAGCCATTTCTCTCTAACCAGTTACGAGAGGGAATGCTATGGAAAACAAGCAAAAATTGTGTCCTTTAAATACATATTGATGCATTGAAGCCAAAAATCACTGTTATTTATTTCAGATATTTACTTTTCGTTATTTCATTCTCTACCACTTTCCCCACTTATCAGAGAATCATCTATCAAACAGTACTTTGGAGTTCCCCCAAGGAATTCATGCATATTTCATCTCTGCAGAAGTTGCCTCACATACCCCTCATACATGAAAATTCCCAACTGAAAGACCAGCAAGAGAATGGAATAAAACTATTAAGGACTGGTAAGAAACTAAATATATGTGAAATTCATTCCAAAAAGTGAGCAATGGTGCTAGGACTTGAAAAATCTGAATATCCACTTGAGTATTGTACTATTTGACATTTCCAGGAAGAAAAAAATGCCACTGCTTTATTGTTCTTCTAGCCTGCTCACTGTCTCCTGCCACATCCAGTAGATTTCCTCCTCAGAAGTTCACAGTAAACTGAAAGAACAAATCTTTCTCACAGAGAGAAATGTATTGTGGTTTATCTAAGGGCGTTTGACAATGGCAAATTAGCACTTTATTAGGATGTGGGTTTGGGTAAGTTTAGTTTCTTTGGTAAATCAAAATTACAAGTTTCCTAATTTATATTAACCTAAGGTATCCTAATATCTAAGTTATCTTAATTGCTAAATTAAAGTGGGTAAGACAAATAAAGACACATATCTTTACATGTGTTTGTGAGGCTGTAGCTTTAACATGATACTTATTATTGCTTTTTCATAAGACTTATGAACAGCTGGGGCCCATGCAAAGACTTTAGGAAGGTAAAATTTGTACCAGCATTCAAGAGGGAATGAAGAGAATGAATCATATAATACACATATCTTTTTCTCTTAGTGGAATAGTTGAGAAGATATGGAGATCAATTACCAGTAAACAAGCAAAAACTGAACTATGTTTCTTAAAATGTGCAAAGTGATGTTAAATAAATCTCACCAGGCAAATATATTTGGTTCTTATGATAAAATTAAGTGGCCACTTACTTTTGTGGAGTATTTGTCTACTGATCAAAGTAAGGCTAGGGTATTAGGGAGAAAGTATTGATAAGTAGATTAAAAGGATTTGATTGCTACATAAAGTATTGCTACTGGATCAAAGCACTTTTTACACCAGACTAGCTCATTTTAGCTGAAATTTTGATTTGCTTGAATAGCAATAAAAAGTAAATTTTAAACTTGCAAAAGGCAAAAGATTATCAGAAAGTAACTGAGCATCTGAATGTTCACAATGTACACAGAAATTTTTCATAATCAGTGCTGAATCCAGCCTACTCCAGATTTTTTAGTAACAATATAGCAGGTGATGAATTCATGCATTTTTTGTTTTGTAGACTAATTTTCTAGGACACACAGATGGTACATGGAGGTAAAAGTACTTTGGTAAAAATTTTTCTCTTTACATACTTTTCCTAAATGATTTGACATACTGTTTTCTGCTCTGTGAATTTCAACCTTTAAAATTCTGAACATGACTACTGCTTGCTTGTAATTTCTTCTTTTTTAAAAAATGTAATCAAGTCTCGATCATTTATACTTAAATAATCATTTGTTATTAGGATTGCGAACAAATGATTTTCATCTGATAAGAATTGTGAACAAAATTCTTGCCTGAAGAACTTGCCTTTTTTACTTTCTAGAAAATTCGTAATGCTGACAGCATAAGCCCTCCTGAATATGTTGGCCACATTAATGTCCTCCCTCATAATAGGTATTTTTTCCTGCTTCTTGTTTAAATGATTAATCTTCCTGTTTTCCAGTCTGTACTTTACCTATTAACGCATTGATCTATGTACTTCTGAGATTATTTGCTTCAGAGTTGTCTGCAATTCTGAAATAGACAATGCTGTTTTGACACTAAGTGCTTCTACCCTTTTATGTCTTGCCTGTTTGTCTATAAAGTCCTTCCCAGAAAAGGTTTATATACTCTAAGCAGTATTTCAGAAGATTTAGAGGTAGCAAAGAGGATCTATTTGATGCTAACAAAATATGAATTCCCACCTGTTTGATTATTAGATTTCTAATATCTATTAGAGCAAGCAAATAAAACTTTTCTTCCCTTCAGGACCTCCAAACCCTGTCTTACCTGTGACATCTTGACTTTATTCCCTTTCTCTCACAGGACATAGATGACAGCTCCATGAAGTCCTTTATATCAAGTGCCATTAAACTATTCGCTTTCAGAGTCTTCTTTCTTCCATATACTTGAACCTAACCTAATGCAAGTACTACAGCAAAGCTGTTTACTTTGTGCTAATTGTTTGCAACTGCTTATCTATAGGTCTAATTTTTTCTCTTAGCAAATTATATTCCAGTGGATGCACTACTATCAAACAAGGGACTGAGAACATTAAAGCCATTCGTTTGATTATAAATGGACAGAGGTTTGTAATCATATCCTAGGCACAGACAGAAGCAGAGGTGAGCTAAATTTAGTCAGAAAAAAAATGATTTTGCATCTTGGTCTACCATGGGTGAGCCTAAACAGTTGTAATTTTCAAAACAAGAGTATAATGAAAATATTTGTATTCCCTCTCTGCAACAGTGTCACTGGGTTTGGATTCCAGAAGCATTGTGAAGCTATGGTCTCCAATGTGAATCACAATGCAGCAGCAAAATCATCTTTCAGACAGCTTGCAATGCAGCAGCATTAGTTGCTGGTGTGTTAAATGGCCCGTTGTTTTGCAGTATAGAAAGGGGCTCAAAGAAAAATAAATTAAGTGCTATAAAGAGGAATTAAGATGCTTAAAAGGGATCCTATGAACATTCAACGATTATGCCCATGTGATTAACTGTAAAGCACAAATAAAGACTTGCAACAGCAAGATAGAAGCTGGTGTTTGGTGGCAGAACACTGAGCAGCAGAGAAGAAAATACTATCATTGCTGCAACACATTTTCTAACACTGCATTATATATTAATTAAAGTTAACATTCCTTGACTTCAACTCATGACTAAGGAAATGTTTCCTGGCAGAAAATCCCTCTTGTTTTCAGAAAGGCATGTTCATATCTTTCCTGACACTGTGCAATGAATGAACATAGGCTGGAGCTGACAATATTTGTTGCGAGTTTTTTCCCATCATACAGTTTACCCATTTGCAAGGCATAATTGCCATCTGCATTTCCATATGCAGAGGTCTAACAATTGAGTCTCTGTTGTTCAAATAATACACAAACACACAAGAATGGCTTCCAAATCCAGGTACTTACAATGTAAATAGCTTGAGAGCTCTGGGTTTCCCCTGCCTTGTCAGCAGTGCTGCAATGCAGGCTCACACTCAGCACACCCTTTGGCTTCAGGTGGTTGTACCTTCTCCACCCTAAAAGTAAGATGAGGCTAAATTTCAAGTCAGTACTATTCATTTGACCATTCCCACTCTTTTTCTTCTTGCCTGACTCACATTTCTCCACCTGTAACCCATCTGGCTCCATCTAGCTTCGAATCAACCTGTAAACCACCACATAGACAGGAGGGCCAGAGAGTCATTCATATGTGACCTTGAGCAGTAAACTAAGATGACGGCAGAAAGATACCCCTGTAGAGGCAGAAAGTAGCTGCCCCTATTGTCTTTTACACTGTGCAATATTAAAGTGCACATGGTGTCAGGATGAGACAAGGACCCTGCTGATGGATACCCTTAAAAGCACTGATGTCTCTTGCAAAAGAAGCCTGTTCCAGCTCATTCAAGGAGCCCTTAAAAACAGAGCTGAGGCACACCCAGTCTCCCTGCCCCACTGACTGCAGCCCAGATGGCCCAGAGAGCCTGGCTCAACTGGTAAACTTCTGTCTCTTCAGAAGAGGCTATATTTTGTGATTTAGCTGTACCATTCTATAAACAGGGCAGTCATTAATAAGATTAGTAGGCTTCTTAAGGAAAACAAACTCTAACACCCAGGGGAATTAAAGAAATTAAGACATTTTAAAAAGATGGACAGGTAATAGTGAGTAATACTCCCAGGGATGTAAAGTAGCAAGCAGCATTGAAAATAAGAGACATCTACCTGTTTTTGTTTGTTTGTTTTTCATGTTGATGTGTGGTAGGTAATGCACAACTAGCAGGGGCTGAGAAAACAGGACAGGTAGTTATAGGAAACCTCACTATTTTTAAAGAACATCTAAGAGCTGTAGGGCAAAACAAGAGAAAAAGAAACATTCTCTACAAGTAAATCTGCTTGCTTGACTGAGGATTTTATGTCAGATGAGGAATGAATCATTCATCAGATTCGTTGCTTTTCAAATATGAAAACTTTTTGATAACCACAAATACATGAGAACTTTATCACCTTTTTCTGATAATTTTTGCTGCTCATGAATACTTCTGGGTGTGTCCTTGCCTCTCAGATAATTTTCTATTCTTAATGAAATTTAGGTGTCCATCTTCTGTCCTGACATAGCCTTTTTCTTCCACAATGTCACCAGATATTTAATATATGACATACTGATATTTAATAAACTCATTTGTTTTTATTTCTGTGATAAAGAATATTTGCAAAAGAGCGGTAAGACAGAAATTGTGCTTCTAGGTCACCCATTCATATTTTCATTTGATAATGCATCCGCTTGCTTTACGTAATAAAGAACAAAGAAATCAAAGAAGGAACGCTCTTGTAGCATCTGGGATTACCTGCTAATTGGTTTGCCTCCCAGTATCCTACTGGTAATCAGAACATTTGCACTCACTCTACCCATCCAATCCAGGAAGTTCCTCGATTGTGTGGAAGACAACTTCCTTCTGCAAGTAATAGAGGAGCCTACAAAGAGAGGTGCCGTGCTTGTCCTCATGCTCACCAACTGGGAAGGGCTGATTGGAAATGTGACGCTCCAGGGCAGCCTTGATTGCAGCGAACATGAGATGATAGAAATTGAGATCCTCAGGACAGTGAGAAGAGCGTGCAGCAAGCTCACTGCCCTGGACTTCAAGAGAGCGGACTTTGGCCTC
>JANRGW010005807.1:14456-48103 GCA_024733675.1 Psilopsiagon aymara
GATCATCCTCATGGCCCTCCTCTGGACTTGTTCCAACAGTTGCATGTCCTTTTTATGTTGAGGACACCAGAACTGCATGCAGTACTCCAAGCGAGGTTTCACAAGAGCAGAGTAGAGGGGCAGGATCGCCTCTCTCAACCTGCTGGTCACACTCCTTTTGATGCAGCTCAGGATATTGTTGGCTTTCTGGCCTGTAAGAGCACACTGCCGGCTCCTGTTCATTTTTCCATTGACCAACACCCCCAAGTCCTTCTCCACAGGGCTGCTCTCAATCTCTTCATTGCCCAACCTGCAGCTGTGCCTCGGATTGCTTCAACCCAGGTGTAGGAGCTTGCACTTGGCATGATTAAAATTCAGGAGGTTGGCATCAGCCCACCTCACAAGTGTGTCATGGTCCCTCTGGATGGCATTCCTTCCCTCCAGTGTATCTACCGAATCACACAGCTTGGTATCATCAGCAAACTTGCTGAGGGAGCACTCAATCCCACTGTCCATGTCATCAACAAAGTTGTTGAACAAGACCGGTTCGAACACCGATCCCTGAGCGACATCACTCGTTACTGGACTCCAGCTGGACACGGAGTCATTGAGCACAACCCTTTACGTGCGGCCATCCAGCCAGTTCTTTATCCACAGAGCGTTCCACCTATCAAATTAATGTCTCTCCAACTTAGAGACAAGGATGACATGTGAGATAGTGTGAAATGCTTTGCACAAGTCCAGGTAGATGGCATGAAAAACATAGAAGTATTTACATAGGCAATGAACAAAAGCTCAGCTTACCTCCAGCTAATTTTATTTTTTTGAGCACTGAAGTAAGTGAAAACATGACTTGGTCATCCTAAGATATAAGAAAATTGTATGTGAATTTTGAAGGATAATGATAGCAGCTAAGCTATTGGATAACCATTTAAGAAATCATTGCTGAGTCATTTTTGTCAGCGCAGCTGTTCTGTTCCTACAGCTCCTGCAATTAGCCTGCCCCTGCTGCTTTTCCATTGATTAGTTTCTTGACACTGCAAGACACCATCGTCCAGCATATATGTCTTTTAGTTATGAGTAGATTAAGCAGCCATTTAAACCCCAAATATCTAAGCTTACATCACAACCTTTTCTGCCAGTTGGAATGCAGAATTGCTGTGTATAGTTACTAGTAATTATTTTACATACATCAATTTGTGAAAAATTAATACAATTTTCTCTGTGGCTCTGCTATTCTTTCTCAGTTTGTCTCTTAAAAAAGCTGGTTTTATATATAAAAACAGTTCATTTCTATGTCTGAGGGACTTCATAAACTGTTGTCACAGACAATTTTAATTACTTTAAGCACATAAAAACAAGGTTAATACAGCACAGCAGGCAGAAATGTTACCTAACCTTTGAGCTCATCTTGAAAACAGTTAATGTCAGCATGCAGCTGGAGAAGGACCAAGCTTTGATGCTTTTATTCACCCATAGAAAATACTGGGAGAGTCTTAATGAGGGTGAATGATTTGTTTCCTCTAATACACACGGCTGAATGCACTCCATATTGCCTCACTCTCATAGGCAAACTTGATGGTGGTATTTTCTAGCAAATCACAAGTCAAATAATTGTAGTTATCATCAATAGCAGCACACCAGACCACAGACATTACCTTGCGGAAAGAACAGGCCTGGTACTTATGACAATATCTACTTTTGTGACTACCAAAGTCATTTCAAAGTCCTCCAACTCAGGTGTATGTGCCACCATTGAGATATGGGAGGGTCTCAGTCCCTTCCTGGAAAGGAGATGGCACTCTTTCCATGAGAAGACTAGGTACCACAGTCAAAAACCACTGAAAAGTTTCTGGTCTCCTAATCTTACAGTTAAGGTGAGAGTTTGGAAGGAGAAAAGGGTAGATGTAGTATCTTAGTATCAAGGAAATATGATAGGACAAGGAAGAATGCCTTTAAACTGAAAAAGTGAGGATTTAGATTAGATACAAGGAAGAATTACTTCACTATGAGGGTGGCAAGGCACTGGAACAGGTTGCCCAGAGAAGCTGTGGCTGCCCATCGCTGGAAGTGTTCAAGGCCAGGTTGGATGGGTCTTTGAGCAGCCTGTTCTGGTGGAAGGTCTCTCTGCCAGTGGCAAGGGGGTTGGAACTGGATGACCTCTAAGGTCTCCCAACCCAAATCATTCTATGATTCTATGATTCTGTGATATAGGAATTGGCATCACTTTCACATAAAAAAGTTTAGCTATCCAAACTGAGAGAAGGTGCAGAGAAAAGGTAGTACAACTTCTCGAGGATCCAAGAGGCTACAACATTTAATAAAGATTGGATCTTAAACCCACTAATCTCTCACCCATGTATTACACATTACCCCACCTTTTAGGGGAGCACCCAACTCCCACATCCATTTCCAAAGCTTACTGTAAAAACAGTGCAACTTCCACTTGTAAATTAACATTTGCTTAAGTGTTAAAAAACCAATGTACAAATCTCAGAACAAATTTGGCAATGTTAAGCTCCATGAGGTTTACTTTGTCCCTTTAATAAAGTTAAGATAACTGGTAGCTCTTGTGGCTCTACATGCCTGTTTGAATTTTTTCATTGCTCAAGCAATTTCTTAAATGAAAACTAGGCCATACATTGTTGCAACCGTAAACACGTCAACATATTTCTGTGAAATTTACATTTCTAATGCAAATCACCATAGTATCTAAAAGTTTTGTGAAAAGCAAAAAGACTCACACTGAATCATCATGAATATGTGAAATATTCCCAAAACAAAAATGAATTATTTTACATATTAAATTTTCTTAAAATCAATAACAAAAATATAAAGATATAGGAGATATTTTTATACAGATATCTTCTATAGAATAGAAAATAAAGAAGTATGTATTCACTTCGTACCTCAAAGCAAGAGAATTTTCATCAGTTTCTAGGATTTCCTGAACTTTCAGAGGATCCTTGCTAGCTTGCCATCCATTACGTGGAAACCCCAGATGTGTGTTAATGTGCTGCTGTGTATCTCTCAACCACCTCCCAGATGAGAGGAAGTTCTGTGTTTTCTTGTGGATATTCAACTGAAAAATTTGCCTCTGTCATTAGCCATGGTTAATTTGAATGATGGAAGTGTCTGAAAGGACTTTTATTTCCTTAATACTTTTTTCTTAGTAATTTGTTTTTCACTTTATGTCACCTGTAACCAAAGACACAGTTTAATTCCTGAAGGAAAGAAAAGAAAAAACACTTGTCAAGTAATTTAAAATAGTAACCTTCAGCTTTTATGTACTTTTTTATTCATAATACTTAACACATCCTCTTTATTAGATGATGATTGCTTTCACTGACTGACACTTAGCTCTTGTGTGGCATTACAGCAAAGTGTGCTGTGTTAGAATCTTGTTTTAGTAGGGTCATCTTCTAGATGAGAAGTGATGAATGCCCCATCCCTGGCAGTGATCAAGGCCAGGTTGGACTGGGGTTTTGAGCAACCTATTCTAACGAAAGGTGTCCCTGCCTATGGCAGAGGGGTTGACGAGATGATATTTTAGGTCCCTTCCAATCCAAACCGTTCTATGATTCTATGCTTCACTTCAGACAAAATTTATTCACTGTCTACTATCAATGTTTACAGGTTTTAGAATACATTTTACTAGTATCATGTTTGTAGTACTCTGAGAAAGTCAAATATGATTAGTTTATCCATAAGCCAAAATGGTGGAGACTTTTGTTAAATAATGCATAATCCATTTAAAGAGGTATTCAGGTTTTCTGTCTCATCTTAAACCAGCATTTACATTCTTTTTTAGATTGGACTTTCAGTACAGAATTTGGCAGCTTCATCCCCACTGACAAACATAATGTCTGGCTGTACAAGCTCTAGGTTAATCATTAAATTCCCATTGTAAATAAAAAGAATCATGTGCCCAATGGCTTCATGACAGCAACTGGGACAGACATAAACTACTTAAAATACTCCCACTAGAATAAGAGCTATTTCTCTTTGCCTTTTCATCAACTTTTTTCTTTCAGGCAATATTTTAAAAGATGCTGTAAGCTCAAGTAACCTATCAAAAAGTTTTAAATTGCCTTAATTAGGAAGATTTTTCAGGCTTATGATTGATAGGTGGTAACAAGTCTCAAAGGATTTATTGAGCATGAGAGCCTTTGGTGTCAAAGAGCTCGTTATATTTATATCTAACATGCCAAGGGTACAGACTGCAAAGCAGGTAAATCTTTGAAGATTTTAATAAAATAAAAAAGAGGGTTCTGAATTGGACCACTGAATGAATTAGACTGGACAACCCTGCAAAGCAATGGGGAAAGAAGGACACAAAACACATTGTGCAGTGTTCATTGTTCCAGTGTCCAGCTTGCAACATTTTGCCTTTACAGATGAATCTGCAGATGAGTTTTAGGTGTTGAAGAGCACTCTAAAATTTATCACAGGAGAGGAGCCATAGAGACACATAAGGAGGTGTCCCTCTAATCCTGGCTCTCTCCAGACAGTAGATTCTTGATATTTCCAAGACCTGAACTCCCTCCTGAAAAAGGACATCTAAATAATTTCTTCAAAAACTGAGCTAGTTCTTTCATTCAAATCTGCATTTCCCTTTACTGGGTTGATTTTATTCAGCTTCAGTTCTTTACTGATCTCAAGAAGACTTGGTCAAGCATTTCCAGTCTTCGAGGAGGGTGCAGTAATTACAGAAGGTCAGTGTCATGGTTTAAGCTGAGCCAGCAACCCAGAACCAGACAGCCACTCTATCATCTCCCCACCTTCCTCCCCCCACTCCTGGAGTGATGGGGAGGAGAATCAAAAAAAATGTAGCTCCCACAGGTTGAGATAAGTACAGTCTAGTAACTAAAGTATAACACAAACCACTGCTGCCACCACCAATAATAATAATGACAAGGGAAACAACAAGGGAAGAGAACACAACCGCTCACTACCCACCTGCAGACACCCAGCCTGACCCAAGCAATGATCTAGCCCTTTTTCCTGGACACCCATCCAGGTAACCACCCTCAGTTTATATAGTGGGCATGATATGCTATAGTACGGAATACCTCTTTGGCTAGTTTGGGTCAGGTGTCCTGTCTCTGCTTCCTCCCAGCTTCCCCTCCTTCCTCACAGAGCATGAGACTCAGAAAGTCCTTGGTCAGACTAAACATTACTGACCAACAGCTAAAAACATTGGTGTTATCAGTGCTGTTCCCAGGCTGAGAATCAAGCACACAGCACTGCACCAGCTACTAAGAAGGAGAAAAATGACTGCTCCTGCTGAGCCCAGGACAGTGGGGAAGGCCAGGTTGCTGGCTCATGAAAACTATTTTCTCCCTCACAGTAAGGAAATGATTGAATGCTACTACACCAAAGATTCACTAAGAAGGCTCTCATCATGAGACTGATCAATGAAAGGAGATATAAGGAATTCTGGAAAAATCAAGTACTTTGCATTGTAGGTGGATGTCTCACCTAACTTCAGCTTTGTGAAAGTCATACTGCTATTTGAAAAGTAAAGATTACTATTACGACACACTACAATTTGCCAGCAGTACAGCATTCTTTAAACCTCACTAAATTCTTTGAACGTGAAAGACAATTTTCTTTGGTCTTCTGTAAGCAATTGGAAATACCAGAGAGTGGACATGTGAAAGTGAATCATCTTTCTTCCCCCACCTTATCAAAGACACATCTTTATGATTTTGATGCACTCCCACACTGTAATTTCCTATAGGCCACAAACAAGAGATAGGAGGTGGTCATCAACTGTTTGCATCTGCAGCAGTGAATCCTAGCCAATATCCCAGTACAAAACCCATTAATTCTCAGCAAAGAGTAAATTCAAAGCTGGCTATAGAAGTAAAAATGGGTGTTAACACTACTACATTTTCTGCAAGTTTTACACTGATTTCTTTCTTTTTCCTAGTTCTCCCTAGCCAAGTAGCATAGACACTGTTTGTCCGTGACTAATGAAAAGACATAAACTGAAAACAGTATTTTTTTTTTTAACTGAAGGAGACAAAACCCCTGCAGATTTGATTTTTTTTCCCTCTGTGTGCTGGCATCTAAGCAGAAATACGCAGGTAGAAAATCTTAATTACGTATGACTGTTTCAATCCTGCTAAAGGTCTTTGTTGCTTCCAAGGCAGTGATTTCTGTTAAAAGCCAGTGATTGAACTAGAAGCCCCAGGCCATGTAAATTGCTTATCTGTTTATTAGTCAGTAGAAAGTGCACAATTGCAAAAAGTGAATCAATTTTTTATGGAGGCACCTTGAGTTTAACAATAAATGTCGTATATAATTTGGGACTAAAAGTGAGTGGTTGTCTTTAGACACAATCTGACAACTCAAATGCATTTGTCAGACCGGAGGGAGCCTAATAATAACAACTTATTCAGGCAAATGTGACATTATCCAGCACAGAAATATGCTGGAAATGGTTCCATTTCTATCTGCACAAAAATATTCTCAGTACTTAACTCATAGTCACTGGCAATTACATGGCAAAACTCTTCTTTCTTCAGATCTCTGTTTCATTTTAGGTTTGCTTTTTTATGTCTAAAATTGTATTCCATTCACAATATGATGAAATAGTTCTTATTTTTCAGTTGAAATATGCAGAATATTACTGTACTTCTTATTATACAGATAGGTATTCTGTGAATCTAAAGCAGTCAAAAGTTAAGGCATTGATGTGTATTCTTGTCACCTTTTCTCTTACACAGGCTTCTCTTATAAATATTTGCAGTTTAATGGCTGATCAAGTTAATAATGTTGTTAACTAATTTCAGACTGCATCTACTTTTTAATCTCCTGCTACTCAGTGTTAATTCCTGGGCCTTTCCTGTCACCTCTGTCAAAATATATAAATGTTGCACTTTATTGATGAGCATTATGGTACCGTTCATGGTATCCCTACAGTGCTCCTGTTCCACAAATCATGTGGAGCTGTACAATGTGTCTTATCCACTCTTGGAAATCTAAGCTAAAACACAGTTAATTTGTGTCTAGCTTCTGCAGCTGGAATTCATTGTGACAACAACAAGGCTGAAAAATACCACATATAACTCTATACAGTAGATAGTGTTGCGTGTTTTGAGATTTCACTGTGTACTACTCTTTAAAAAAAAAATCACTGAAAATCTAGATAAGCATCTTTTGCCCGACCTCAGGCACACCTCAAATATATATGCCTTGATTTTCTCCAGTAGAAGAACACTGCTTATGGCAGTGAAAATTAGGGCTGTTGCATGGTTGCCCTAATTTAGGTTTCTAAAGTGAGCAACAAATGTCCAGGTTGTGGAAAATACTTTGCAAATAGAAATAATCATGTTTGATACTTAGAAATCTTCATGGCACTATTACATGCTTTAGTAGCAGATTTTTGATTTCAGCTCTGTTCAAGCTTGATTTATCTCCCTCTATTTTAAACTGAGAGATAATCAATCTAACATTGCTATTTACCGGCCTGGTGCAAAGCAAGAGAACTCCTGCTTCCACAGCAGAGACTCATGCAACAAGTGACTTTCAGGTCCTTGCTATTTGCCCTGGTGACGCTTCACTTTCCCATCTCTCCTACCAGGTGATGCTTGAACCACCCATAATCCTCCTGCAACGACTGTCCTTGTCACTCTGATGGAGATGGTAAAAAGAAGATACAGGGCAAGGGGAAACAAAGTCACTGTGCTATGGCTTGTGCAGGTCAGAGACAAAGTGACTATTTTTCTAAAATATGCAACCAAAGCAGTGCATGTAGAACTTGTGTCTTTTCAAAGCCACGAAGCTGGCAGGAAGAAACTGGAATTATGGCTTTATCCTGCTACATATCCAGGACTACAATACCTTACAGCACCAGGTATTTTCCTCTTGTGCTCAGAGGCCTCTAATTCCAGCATCTGTGAACTTGGTTTGGAGGACATCAATCCTACCTCCTGAAGCTGGTAAGAGCTGTGGCCACTTCTCTACCACTCCTCAGATTGGTTTTTTTAGTACAAAACGCAAAATAAAGTTTGCCTTAAGAGCAGGATTAAGAGTTCTCTCTCTGATCTTGAGGCTAAAGGCAGAGATTTCAGCAGCAGCAGTAGAAGAAAATGAACTCATGGAAGAGTCCAGTGACTAGATTTGTGCAGGATCAAATCACTGACTATCAGCAGCCTGGTGACAAATAAGCTTCCTGGATCTAGCTCAAGTGGAAAGGCAATTCAGCAGCAAGGACAGGTATAATGAAAGAATTTTGTAGGTTGATGTAGATCACCACCACCATTCTTTCTTGCTCTTGTTTCCATCCAAATGAATTCTAGTAACTTCAAGCATATTGACTCGATTTCTCTCTGGATTTTATTATATTTCCTTGCATTCTGAGGGGTTTATTATGCAATAACTCTGCAATGAGTGCTAGGTGAGAAATAATTATTCATTTAATTATTTGTTTGACTTTGATACAATAGCTTTCTAGAATTTGCTTTGGAAAACCACATTTCTCGGGACTCCTAACAGTTATTCTAAGATTGTAATCTAGCAGGTGCCTAGATGGGCTGGTCTAATGAAACCTAAACAAAAGCTTTGAAATAATGAATAACCATTTCCATTGAATGAATGTGAAACAAAATGGTCAGCCCTTTCTGTCCTTTCCTCCCTAGTAAAAAAATAAATAAGACCATTATTTATCTAAATAAAAAGAAAAAATACTCCAAAATACCTGTCTACAGAAGCTACAGAAACTTTTACTTTACATACGACCTTTCAGTTGCAGTCTTCCCAAAACAGCTACAGAGGAACATCATGCCATTCCTGTTCAATCCCAAAGAGCAGCCTTGCAGCAAAGCTAGCAGAAAAGTGATAAAGCCTACTGTTTTGGAGTCATGACCAAAATGAAAAGCAGGATCTTTCTTACATGGTTTTCTAATTCTTCCAGCAAGAAACAGAAAACCACCTAAAATCCAAAATGATGGCACTGCTTTTTGCAGAACCTGCACTGCATTTTTGCGGGGATAAGACATCATTACTGTACTTTCTGGGGTGTGAGGAAACCCACATTCGACCCAACTTCTCATTGCCTGCTTTGGCAAGGAGGTCTCAGTCCAACTGTGTTATATCAGACATGAATATCCTAATACTCAGATGAACAGGCATGCAGTGCAGAGGCTCTTACCAGAAATATTGTCATGGCTGGGTTTTTTTTGCTGATAATTATTTTGTTGTGACAGGAGAGCACTGCTCTAAAGATGGAACTCTTAAACCATTTCACTTTTTTTTTCATGGTGCGTAAGACTTTGTTTGCTCTGGAAAAGAGGGAAGGCACCCAGATCTCCTAAGTCCTCACACTCTGCTCAAGACAGAAAAGTCTGTGACCATATACAGTAGGCATTATTCAAAATCTAATTGATAAGAAAGATCCACATGTGGTTTTAAACCCAAAGAACACAATTTTTTTCTTATTAAATAACATGGATAATGGAAACTGTAACAGTTTAAAAGTGGAATTAAAAAATCAATAAACTTGCAAAACTTCATGCGAGAAAATAGGTAGCAAAAATGGTAACTTTGGTTGGCAAAACCTGGGTATACATTTTTCGCCAGGTGCTAAAGTTTCAGAGACAAGTTTGAAATAACTTAAACCAGCTATTTAATTTTGACTACTTCAGAAATATATTCATTACATTTTCTTCAGTACAAGAGATCATTGTTTTAAAAAGACTACAATTGCTTTTCATTATGCAGAGAATAATCTTCAGTAAGTGGAAAAGCTTTTGTGGACCACTGATAAAAATCATGTCAGAAAATGTTTCATACAAAACCTTTATAATTGGTATACAAAAGTAATAAAATAAGAGGGTAAAATTGTAAGAAGATAAAATTGTTCTGCTCTCATCTGAGGAATATAAATGTGTATGGGAGAAACACATGCAGTACCTTTGAGGATAACCTACTGTATCAGTCCTGGAATCAATTCTGACAAGATCTTATTATACACAGTTTAGCATTTTTGTGAACATGAACATTTTTTTGCTGTTTCTCCTAGAAAATCAGTATGGACCTTAACCGCTTAAACGACACTTCACGAAGTGCTGGAAACAGGATCATATTCTCCCTGTTGTAATGAGGAAGTCAGTTTAATATCTGGCTTCAGTAAGAGCAAAGATCTTTACACTCTTCTTAATTATTTATTTTTTTTAAATTTACTATTATATGTCTTGTATGCAAGCATATTCTTTTTGGAGGTGGAAGTAATTCCTTCTACAATGCCAACTGGCATATTTGTAAAAAAAATAAGGGTATTTCAGGCTCACAAGCCCTCCTTAAGGTGTTCATCACAATAGAATTCAGGGTTGAGCATGTAGTTATCTTTTGAAATAAAAACCAATATATAAAAGTAGTAAAATAAAAGTATAATAAAATGCAATTATAGTACTAAAAAGTAAATTATAAAAGTTGAAAAAGTGAAACTATCAATATATTGCTTTCTAAATGCTTCTTATTCCAAAGGTTCATACACTAATATTTAAATAGAAATGAAAAAGCAAAACAACTAAATTCAAACTTCACAGCCCTTCTATAGCATAGAATCATAGGATAGTTAGGGTTGGAAAGGACCTTAAGATCATCTAGTTCTAACCCCCCTGCCATGGCCTGGGACACCTCAAATGAAACCATGCCCCCCAAGTCTATGTCCAACCTGGCCTTGAACACCGCCAGTAATGGAGCATTCACAACTTCCCTGGGCAGCCCATTCCAGTGCCTCATCACCCTCACAGTCAAGAATTTCTTCCTCATATCCAATCTAAACCTCCCCTGTTCAAGTTTGGGATGTTGCCCCTTGTCCTCTCGCTACAGTCAATAATGAAGAGTCCCTCCCCAGCATCCCTATGGGCCCCCTTCAGATACTGGAAGGCTGCTATGAGGTCTTCATGCAGCCTTCTCTTCTCCATGCTCAACAGCCCCAACTTTCTCAGACTGTCTTCTTATGGGAGGTGCTCCAATCCCATGATCATCCTCGTGGCTCTCCTCTGCACTTGTTCCAACAGTTGCATGTCCTTTTTATGTTGAGGACAACAGAACTGCATGTAATACTCCAAGCGAGGTTTCACGAGAGTAGAGTAGAGGGGCAGGATCTCCTCTCTCAACCTGCTGGTCACACTCCTTTTGATGCAGCCCAGGATATTGTTGGCTTTCTAGCCTGTAAGAGCACACTGCCGGCTCATGTTCATTTTTCCATCGACCAACACTCCCAAGTCCTTCTCCACAGGGCTGCTCTCAAGCTCTTCTCTACACAACTTGCAGCTGTGCCTCGGATTGCTCCAACCCAGGTGTAGCACCTTGCACTTTGCATGGTTAAACCTCATCAGGTTGGCATCAGCCCACCTCACAAGCGGGTCAAGGTCCCTCTGGATGACATTCCTTCCCTCCAGTGTATCGACCGAACCACACAGCTTGGTGTCATCAGCAAACTTGCTGAGGGAGCACTCAATCCCACTGTCCATGTCATCAACAAAGATGTTGAACAAGACCTGTCCAAACACCGATCCCTGAGGGGCACCACCCGTTACTGGACTCCAGCTGGACATTGAGCCATTGAGCACAACTCTTTGTGTGTGGCCATCCTGCCAGTCCTTTATCCACCGAGTTTTCCACCTATCAAATTGATGTCTCTCCAATTTAGAGACAAGGATGTCATGTGGGACAGTGTCAAACGCTTTGCACAAATCCAGGTAAATGACATCAACTGCTCTACCCCTCTCCATCAGTTCTGTAGCCCCATCATAGAAGGCCAGCATATTGGTCAGGCAGGATTTCCACTTAGTGAAGCCATGCATAAATTGACGGGACCTTTCCACAACTCTGAGAACACAAAGGAACTCCAAAAGAAAAGCTGAAGAAGTTGGTTCTCTTTGCAGTGACAAATATGTTTAAGAAAAGGGTCTCACATGGATTTGTAAATCTTTTTTCAAAAAAAAGAAAAAGGAATTCAGCATTTAATTTTATTTTTAAAGCCTCCTATAAACTAATATTAGCTTAAAGAGAAATTGTTTTAATTAAGGATTTTTTTCAGAGAAAAAAACCCAAGTTTTCATACAAGCAGCAAGAATGAAATATATGCTTCACATTTTAAGAATGATAGAATACTTTCACAATGAAACAAGTTGCAAATTCTTGTCTGCACCCATTCATTTAAATCAGTGTCAGCTAGCAATAAGCGCAATCGGTACCATGGCTCACACATAGGCAATAACAGTGCCAGATGAGACCTATAGCCTTCACATGAATAAAACAGATAATATTTGAAGACAAACAGCTGTTGTTTTGCCAAAAGCTATTTAGAAATTCTTTTAGAACTCTTTAATATTAAAAGCCCTGTCTCTAGATTCACTGAGATCACAATCCAAGCTGAACTGCTGCAGAGAGCAAAAGGTCACTGAAAGTCTTGCCTGTGTCAAGGCAGAAACCATGTCTACTTCACAGAGACTAGAGTAACAGATAACATCTTAAACACCTATCAAGCAACTTCTCACTTTAGAACTGCACTGAATGCTGCAACCTGCACTGAATGCTGCAACTTGCATAACTGTATCTTGAGAGGTTACCTAAATCAAGCTTCCCTTTTAGTCATGAATATTAATCAGTACTGTAGTTCTGAGCAGCAGCTCTACAAATCACGTGACATTCCATCATGGATCTAAAAAAATACCCGACTTAAGTACATGCTTGGGTGTCATGATTTTAAGAAGATATTCCAGCAAACATTTAAGTATGTGCACAGAATGTACACAGACAGCTAAAGGTTTCAGTATTTTCAGTAGAACAGAGAAAACGTGGACCTCTAGTCAGCAAGATCTAATCTGAAGAATTTAAAGGTTCTTCTAGGGACTACTGAGTAAATGACATGAGAATAATTTGACTTCAACAGTGAAGACAATTCATCTTTGTTCATTAGACAGAAGGGTAATGAGCCTGTTATGTGTCATTTCGTTAGGTCTGAAAGGTGTTTTGACTAGTAATATAAAGTAAATTGATTTGATACTTTAAAATTATATTTATGAGACAAGATGTTTTGACTTTGAAAGAATTCAGTTGTAAGAATAAAGTTAATATATTTTTTTTTTCCATAAATACAAAACTCTCTGCTATGAATCAACAGAATATCATCCCCTGTGTTATCGCTGAGTCATAATAGCCATGTGCTGTAACTTAACAAGTATATCGTCATGCTGGTATGAACACAAAAAGGATTTAAAATCAATATTTGGAGGTGTTTCCCAAAGTGACAACATGATGAACTTCGTTCAAACTTTTTTTCTGAGATTTTTAACAAGTTTAATCTTATAACTGACTTTGGTTTAGCAAAAGAAGGAATATATTTCATTTATTGTGGTTTAGGTGGTTTTTTTTTTTTCTGGTTTTTGCTGTGCAAACGCATGTCCCTAAAAGGGATCTCTGGTAAGGTGTAGATATACTGTTATTCCAAGCTGGAGAATTGCTGAGTTACTTTGGCTTGCTTTCTGCTAGCCTTGGAAGGATAGACACAGTCTCTAAGATGAGGAACCAGGTGAGTTTCTCTTCAAAGCCCAAAAATAGGTTTGCTTGGAACAGAAGACCTGCAGAGGATACCTATATCAAGATATCAATATCTGATGCAGCTGTCATGAGAGGGCTCTCAGGACTGTGGTTGACCTGGGGTGAGGCACTCTGCTACACACTCAAGATCATATAGCGTAAGTTTTCTTTGGTCTAAATGAAGGAACTTGAAAGGCAGGTGTTGGGAAATGGTGTCTCAAGTGCCTATCTTGTTAGCCTTTTTTTTTGACACTATCAAAAACCAGCCAACAGATTTTCACTCTCCCACTGCCCAGAAAGGAAAACTTCCATCTATGAAACAATTAACAACAAGCACTAACTTTCCTTGAAGTTTCCCACTTTGGCTACCATTCACCTCTCTGTAACAGAAATATTCTTCTGGGATAGTGCTGAAGTTTCTTTGGGTATGGATCAAATTATGAGAAAAAAACCTCATACAAAGATTAAAACAAGGACACCAATAGTTATATTTTTTTGCACCATCCACTACTTTTGAAAGGACTCATTATTCTTCCACTTACTTATTCTGACTCAATGACATACTGCAATTGATTTACAGTGAAGCTCTGTTATACTTACTATTCTCAGATAAATATTTAGATTATATTCTTTTCTTTGTAGGCTCCAGAGCAGGCTAACAAGGTGCATACCTCTACTGGGAAATCTGAGAGTCATTAAAGATCCACTGATTAAAAGAATATTAAAATAAAAATTCTTCTTACTGTTGAATCAACAACTTCATTTCTTTTTTAAGGTAGCTTTCTGGTTTTGACATAATGAGAGGATTCAGAATCCTGATACACAATTTTCCAAATACAGGATGATTTTATCAGCTTGGCATGCTGCCAGGGAAGTAATACATACTGTGTTGCACATTAACAGAAGGAAAGAATGCAACAGAATGCAAGAGGGACTTCTTTAGATAGATAAAAAATACAATTTAAGATCATATAGAGAATCATATTTGAGTAATCAGATAACATTCTGCCAAAATGCAAATGCTACTGAAGAACATTTTACCTTTCGAGTGTCCCCCTTCCCTGCCTGTGGCAGTGAACTGTTTTCTTAAAGGAAAAAAAAAAAAAAAACAGAAATCAAACAAAAAAAAAAAAGAATTTTACTAAATTTTCCTTTCAGCATTATATAAGGATTGAAACAGCTGCTCAACCAGGAGAAAAAAATGCTTATTTTCTCTGCTGGACAACTCAAATTCATAAGATTAAAATACAAGGAAAAAATACAAAAAACTGTAAGGAGTTCCTGATTTCTTAACTGAATTTGAATCTCAAAGGACAAAGCAACCGTTTTATGCCAAAGAGAGCAGAAAAGGGCTTTGATTTAGGATAGCATCTTCTATAAAGTCTTAAAATTGCATATCTCTTAACTTTTTTCACAAGGGTCAAAACTAATGTGAAAATGGGAAATTATGCATTTCTGTGATGAAAAAGAGAATATACACCCCACATTTTCAACCACACCTCCAATAAACAGTGGTGAGAGATTCCTGTGACCATCTGACTCAGAGATAAAAATAATGGGGGTAAGCTATCCTATCCATCACCTATCTTTCCTCAGTGACAATAAGAATTATGATGCCAGTATGGTAGACAAAAATCTTAGCTTCCAGAGAGCTAAGCTAGGTGAAACTAATTTTTCCTAAACAATGTGAAACATGTGCTTCCTATTTCCAGGTTTATCTGTTAAATTGTGAGAAATCACATTAACCAATCAAAAATCAGAGGTAATTCATTATAAGCTGTAATTATATAGCAGTGGGGGAGTAAGTGTACAAAAGGTTTTAAATCTCTAATTAAAAAGGAAATAGGAAATAAAAAATGAAAAGTGACTGAATGTGCATCGGAATAAATGCAAGCTAAATTATGCTGCAGTGACAGCTCAGACAAAAGACTCCTTTTGCAGTTAAAAAAAAAAAAAAAAAGATTTCATATTTAAAATGAACTCTTGAATACTAAGAATAACTGAAACTGGCATACTAAGTTTGTAAAGGAAAACTAATATATCTAAGCTAATAGTGAAATGCCCAGAGCTCTTTCATTATTTTCTCCTGTCCAGCACCTTCAAAATATTGGGACTCCTCCATCTGACAGTTTACTCGCCTTGCAAATTTGTGAGGGGAAAGATCCTTAGGAGAATTTCAAGGAGTTTAGTTGCAAAAGCTCAACTTATTTCTAGTTCTACTGTAGCATTCCTGCTTCACTCCATGTACATAATGAACAGCATTCAGGGGAGGAAGCAAGATAGTCTACTGTATTTTCATAGAATCATAGAATCACAGAATCATAGAACAGTTTGGGTTGGAAGGGACCTCCAAAGCTCAGCTAGTCCAAACCCCCTGCAGTGAGCCAGGACATCTTCAACTAGAGCTGGTTGCACAAAACCAAATCCAGCCTGGGCTTGAATGTCTTCAGGAATGGCGCATCTAACAACTTTCTGGGCAACATGTTCCAGGATTTCAGGAATGTTTATGACTTAAATTGATCCTCAGCCCAGATTTTTCAAAATTCTTATGATTTGCAGCAGCACCTGAATTTGATGTTAAGAAATTTAACCTAAACCCACAAAATTCAAGCCCTAGGAACTACAACAGGGAGACTAATTTAGTAGAATGTACTCTTCTGGATGAAGTCACTTGCTTATAAAACAGATGTGTTCAGTTTAAGGAGTGTTGCCAATATGAAATTTTTTGAAGCACTCAAATTTTATGTGATGAACCATAATGCCACTTAGAAAATGCATATTTTTTTATGTTATAGGAGTTTGATTAGTGTGCAAATAAGTAATATATTTGCATACATTGACAAAAAACAAAGTCAAGCACATGGAAATGTGTTTCCAGTCTTAATTTCAGATGGTGTTTTTACATATATATATATGTGTGTCTATGTATATGTATATATAAATAATACCTATTAAAGATACACAAATACAACAGAACCTTGGACAGAGCCTTGGGTAATACGATTTAGTCTGTGATATCCCTACCCGTGGCAGGAGGTTTGGAATTAGATGACTTAAGGTCATTCCCAACCCAAACTATTCCATGATTCTATGATTCTATAAATATATTGCAATACACACACACACGTACTAAAGGTAAAAAAAATTGGTTTAGTTTATCAAATGTCTCATTCCCATAATTATTTGAGAGAAGCATTACCTACATGGGAATTATGCAGATAGTCACAGAAAGAGTTAAAAATACATTTAATAGAGTTATTTATTTCAGGGGAAAAAAACATTATTCTGAAATGTTAGAACACTTTGGAGAGAAAATGGTGTTTGAAAATCGTTAGGCTTTCCAAAATAAAAGAAGGTTTGAGGAAGAGACAGTTAGTAGAAGATACATTTAAGATGGTACTTTAAAATGAAAAACAAACCAAAAAACTCAACCAACTGATGTTTCCCTATCACAAGCAACCCTGCTCACTGTTTTGTCTTTCAGACTTTTACAGAACCAAAAGCTGAGTTGCATGGCCCTGCTGGACATCCAGAAATTCTACTCTCAGGAGATATGAAATCCACACTTTTTTTTGGCTTTGAAGGTCTAATAAATGAAAGATTTTCAGTCATCATTTGTGCGTAATTGAACAGCACCCTCCTGTACTCAGACCAGCTTGTTTTGGAGGTAAAATCTCTCAGCTGAGAGACAATATGATTTTTAAAAGATAAAATGCCTATTTAAAGCCGCTTAGAGACTTGAAGCATTAAAATTTTCCTAGCCATGAAAGGTTCATAGGAAGAAGAATGATGAAGTAGATAAAATATTAGTGGCATAACAATTGCAGTTAATGATCTGACCCTGCAATTTATGATACATTTATTACTCTTGCCAATAGTCACTGTCTGTAATAGAAATAAGTAAGTGACCAGTCCAAAATCATAACAACCCATTAATCTGCGTGCAGGGATTAATTTAATGAACAGACAGTTTTAAGATAAGGACAAAAAAATAGGGGGGGATGAACTGCAATGTAAAAAAGATAGTTCTGACAAGACTAAAAAAAGAACAGATCAGCTGAACCTGCTAGCACAGGTAAAGACAGTCTGAACAGCTGATCTTTCTTTCATATTTCTTAAAAGAAATACCTGTATTTCAAGAACACAATGTGGTGGGTTGATGCTGACTGAACATCAGATGCCCACCAAAGCTATTCTATGATTCCTGCTCCTCGCCTGGTCAGGGGAGAGAAAATATAAAGAGAGACTCCTGGATGGAAAGAAAGGCAGAGAGAGATCATTCACAATTAATGTCAAGGGCAAGACAGACTTCACTTAGGGAAAAGTATTTTAATTTATTATAGATCAAAATTAGAGTAGGATAATAAAAAATAAAACCAAATCTTAAAACACCTACCCTCACCCCTCCTTTCGTCCTGGGCTTAATTTCACTCCCAATTTCTCTACTTCTGCCTTCAAATACTCCTCCAACTTCTTTTATATTATTTGTTTAGAATACAATAAGTTTAATCCTATTGTTTTGGAGTAATCCAGAATCATCTTCCCATATATCTATGCCCATTTTTGCCTCATAGGAGACCTCAAATATGAAAATAGTAGGAGCTGTTGAAAAAGAGGCATTTTGGGAAGAGAAAAGCAGAAGAGATGTCATATACAACACTGCTACAAAGCTGCTAGGACTCTTAAGAAATGAGGTAATAAAGAGAGTGGACAGTAGTCAGCTGGGGGAAAGAAAGGCTGGATATAACTTGTAAGAGCAGAAAACATATATTCAGCATAGCTGCCATCCTGGAAAGTAAGCACTCTCTTGGCAAGAAATGAGCCTGAATTCCAGCTTCTCCCTTAAATCTCCATTTGCTTTCCCCGCTCGCTGTTGTAGGACCTCAGAAACTCTCTAAAAAAGACAATGTCTTTTGACTAATAAGGCAAAATTCAAGGTTAAGTCTGTTCAGATTATTTTAATTCTCTTGCTGTGATTTCTGCTCATATGCACAATTCCTGCTGCTGCAGAATATAAATTGGCATTTACCATTCTTATTTGTATGCAGATTTGTATTTAACATTTTGTATTTAGAAGAAAGAAACACAGACACTAACACAGTTCACTTGATATAAGTTCCTGCTACAGAAATGACGTTATTCATTGACCAACAACTTTTGCTTGTAATTTATTTCCTCACAAGGCAACCATCATTGTCTCATGCCGTGCAAGAGTGCTTCAGCCTGAAACATTAGCTGTTAGCATCCTGACAGCAAAACACACAAGGTTGTCATGCCATTTTAGAAAGCATTTATCTGGTTAAGTAGCAATCTCCAGAGAGGCCTTCATAAAGCCAAGTATTCTATTAAGAAACACAACTTTTAAGAAAAAAACAAAAATAGGAGAATATGAAGTCTACATGCAGCTTTTTAGTTCCTTAAGGTTTATCAGTTCCTGCAGCTCTAACCATCATGCTCAACTACATCAAGTCTCTGTAAAGGTGTATGAAAAACTTCCCATCTCCTTCTTCTGCAGAGTTATCAACTATATAGATTTCCTAACCTCCAAACTCACTTCAGATTACAGCTTGGAAGTAAGCCACTATTTATTATATGCTGTTTCATATAGTGTTGTTTTTCTTCTCTTTCCAATACACTATTATTTAGACAGACTAACACATTTCATTCAAGAAAATGCAATAGCTATCTTCAATAACTTTACTTCAGAGCCCGCGCCATGAAACCATCAGAAAGCAGCTTTACAGGGTAGAGCAGATCACACATTCACTTCCTGTTTCACTCGTTTTGCAAAGCATAATTAACTTTTACATGTAAAGAGGATGGTAGATCAAAGCCTTATACTCCTTCAGTATGAAAATTTGTATTCATCACCATTGTCCCTTTTTAAGCTTTTCAGACTGCCTTGCTTCTAAACAAAGGGTCCCATAAGATGGGCATATTCTCCTGAGAAAACCTCTAGGCTCAGCTGTTTCCACTACTCAGACACTGAAAGGCTTAGATGTGCATGCAATCACCAGCATGAGAATATCTGACAAATGGAATTGTAGATAGGAGAATAAAATGGGAAATAATAAATGAGAAAGCACAAGATAAATTTATTCTTGAAAACTCAAGTGTGCTAGTACAGGAAGAGTGTGTTCTGTTTAGTCCTAGATAGTCCATTTACAGATTGAATGAGCTTCAAAACTGCATTCCCAAAGGGGGCTTTTTCAGATTTGGGAAGACTGTGCACATGTCAGGATTATATCTGATCCTTTTAATACTCAGGGGGAAGAAATGCATCAGTGGATAAGGCAAGTATATTATATAGTAGATAACAATTTGGTGAAGACAGATTTTTCATGACAGTTAATGTAGCACATCTGCAAGAAATATTACCTATGAAAGTCCATGCACTGATAGAATGTCTTATAAAGGGGAGGAAAGAGAGGGGGAAGACATTTCTCTAGCTTCTTTTTAGCATGTTATTTTTTTTTATCATCTTATTATTACATTTATTTTTCATAAATAACTCATTTGCCTCACTTTTACTACTGAAGGCCAAATGGGATTGAAAAAAAAAAACCACCTTATTAAATACAAAACCTAAAAGGAATGTGTTAGCCTGACCACCAAACATCCTCAGACAAGGTGGTGATAATTTATTTACCAGTGCAAAGAAAAATATTTTCATTGTAAACTTAGATCTTTCAAAAACAGCCATAAACAACCAACCTTACCAGTGCTACATCAGACAGATACTGCATTAAGAAGAAACTTTAAAATGGTTTGCAAATTAAATAATAGCCAATAACTGATAATGATGTTAGGCATTAGTATGTTGTTTTTAATGATATCTTTATTATGTCATGAAATCATAATGGAAGTAGTTATATGAATAATTAAATCTGAATCCATTGAAGATGTCCAGTTTTATATGGCACATTTGTTCTAAATGCATATGTTTATATCCATATTTCCAATCAGTTACACCACTAGCTTCAACGAGTCCTGCCATTTGTCACCAGGGTTCTAATTCGGCCTTTATCTAGCTGTACATTTCCAAAATATGATTTGTGTGTTGAAAACCTCAATTTTCTTATATTAAAGTTTACTATTTAATATTGCAAATGCTGGTACACAGAGGATGGAAAAGAACTACCTACAGATCACATGGACTGTGAGAAACATTTGTATGCAGACACATGCAAATACATAGCTTTTCTGGCCATCCTTCTGAAGCCATGATTTTCTTATGCACCTTCATATTACATCCTGGCAATTAAACAATCTTTAATGAATAAAATCAAGAGGCCAACTCCATTAGCACCTGAAAGATAACACATCAAAACAGCAAAATCCTATCTTTTCACCTGGCAGATGATGCGTTATTTTTCAGGCACACAGAGTCTTTACTTCAAATGAAACAGTCTTTTTGTATGCAGAGAGCATTCGAAGCCAGATGCATTGACAGGAACACATTATTTTCAATCACAGAGCCCAAGCACAATCCCACGCCCTTAGCTCATATTCTATCACAGTACAGCAGCTATCTCCTCACAAGAACCGTTCTCAACCTGCAACAATTTTCAACAATTCAACAGCAGTTCCAGAACAAAAGCATATGAAGTGTTATTACAGACCTGAAAGCTTCCGGATAGAAGGAGCATGTACAGCGAAGGATGCCCCTTACATTGTTATTCCTAAACAACAGCAGCTACATATTTTGCAGTTTTGACTTGTGAACGCTGGTGGGATTTAACTTAGTGGCTAAAGATGTTCCTGCTTCAAGATATCCACCCATATATGTTCCTTGATTGCTGTTGCTTTTCAAGAAGTTGGAATAGCCCCAAGCCCACTGCAGCATAGTCGTGTAAACTGATATTCATTTTCAGTTACCTTAGTATGCTTGACTGCAAATGATTCAGCCCAGGAACCAGTTCATGCATGCTTCAGCTAGTCCTGCCATTTGCAGCAGCAAGATTTGTTACAGAGCAAACAATAGAAAGCACCAGCTGCCTCAGACACACAACTTTAATCCATCTGTTTTCTCCGCATTTCATTAATATCTCAATAACGTATAATTCACCCTTACTGTTGTAAACAACAGTGAAGATGTGTAACAGATGAACAAATGCTAAGTTCTGTACATATACAGTCTGAAAATAACATGAAAAGCATCAGTGCCAACTAACAGTATATAGAGCTGCTATGTGCAGTAATCTGTTCCACAAATTGCATTTTTTTGAAAACCATGCAATTTGTAGAGGCAAAGACAAGATTGAAGAGCAAAATGGGAGACCACGTTCCAAAACTCATTTACTCTAAGAAATATTCTGAATTCATAGCAGATGAGTTAATTCGGCATTGACATTCAGCATAGTACTATAGATAAGAAAATAAGTGTGATTCCTGGATGTTTAAGCCAGCAAACACTAAGATTACTGAAGAGCTGCTGTTTATCTCTGTAAAGAGTATTAGTGAGACCATTACTGGAATATTGTGTTGTGCTGTGCAGTGCACACTTCAAAAATTACTTGGTAAGAAGTTAAAAGGGATTTGAAAGGTCTTTGAAATAACCTCTAATATGGAAAGTCCATCTGTGAAAGCATCAATAAGCTCTAATTAGTTTGTCAATAATATATTAGTTGAACAGCATCTACAAATAGATGCATCTGAAAGGTCCTTGGTTTATAGGTCCTTACAATAACAATTTTGCAAACATCCAGTAACCAGAAAACAATGTAAGATAAATTCAGGCTAAGATTCCTTTTGCAGCTGTGAGCCTAAAGGACATTAGGAGGGATGTGGGTTCTCAAGCATTTTGTCTTTTTTAAAACATGTCTGTTTGTTTCTTTTTTCAAATCATATCTTTTTTGCTTCTTTTTTCAACTTATGCAGCATTCATGCCATATCTGCTGTATATTATGCAGGAATTATATGCAGCCTAGAGACTGACTAAATGAATATAATGGTCCCTTTAGCTCTTAAAATTCATGAAGCTCTGGATATACCTCAAATTGCATGGTTGAAATGTTTTTTTTTTTAAAAAAGCAAGAGAGTCCCCAGGAAAAATTTATTTCTCTATCTGTTTCTCAAGTGGATATCATCTAGAACAGAACCTAACTGTATTTCAGAGTTCTTCACAGTGTATTCATAACCTATTTGCCATATTCAGTACTCAAAGATTAGTTCCTAAAGGCTTTCAAGAGACGCATAAACTGAGCATCAGGAATCACTAAAGACAACCACAGACAGCAGCAAGACCTGGAGCACATGGTATAGACCGAGTTCCAGCAGATTGATTCTAATTAATCTCTTGCTTATAATACTCTAAACAATGCCACTGCTTTGACCATCCTAGAATTGATTTTCAAAAAAATAGATTTTCAAAGCTTTGCTCTTGCTCTTGTGAAGTCTCTCCTGTACTGGACAGCCATCCCTGCATGTCTGGGATGCTTACAAACACTTGAGAACATTTAGGCTGCCAGTTCTGTGTTCTAGGCAAGCAGTTTTAACTTAATGTAATATATTCCCCATTTTTGATAACTCCATTTTACCCTATGGTTAAATCATATGCAAGGACTGCATTTTTGCCTTTACTCTGTACAGGCCTGGGCCAATAGAGTCCCTTGACATAGGTAGGTCCAGCTGCAAATAAATAAAAATTAAATACATTTAACTGACGAAAGTCCTGCAGTTTGCAATATTTTTATATCTTTGAAACACGGAACTCTGGATAGAAAGTGTAATTCTCTAGTTTATGTTTACCATTGCTTCTGTCCCCATCTAGAAGATGTCCTTGTGGTGCAGACATGAGTCTTTTAGGATTGAAGTCTCACTTCAGTTCTTGAAAGTGAGTTCAGGTAAGTGCATCCTGTCATATTTAAACCCATCCAGTAATTCAGCACCTTGCAGCCACTTGCTCACCTCCTCCTTCCCCTCACACCAGGCAGGATGAAGAGGAGAATCAAAAGAATGTGAAACCCACAGGTCGAGATAGGAACAGTTTGATAACTAAAATCAAGTACAATATATTATTTCTACTGCTGATAGAATGGAAATAACAAGAGAGATAGCAAACTAAAGGGGAAATAAAACAAAAACAAAAACAAAAACAAGCCAGTAAACACAAGTGATGCACAATACAATTACTCAGCACCTTCTGATGGACAACCAGCCTGACCTGAGCAGCAATCAATCCCTTCCTGGTACCTACTCACAGTTTATATACTGGGCATGACGTACTGTGGTATGGAATACCTCTTTGGTCAGTTTGGATCAGGTGTCCTGTCTCTGCTTCCTCCTGGCTTCCCCTCCTCCCTGGCATAGCATGAGACTGGGAAAGTCCATGGTCAGAGTAAACATTACTCAGCAACAACTAAAAACATTGGTGTTATCAGCTCTGTTTCCAGGCTGAAAGTCAAAAACACAGCAGTGCATCAACACTTAGGAGAAAATTAACTCTATCCAGCCAACACCAGGACACATCTACAAAATCAGACTGCTTCAGAAATTATTTTTTCCCAATATTAATTTATTGTACAGTGTTTTTAAGCAAGTTTGTTGAGCACAAGCATCTTTGTTTACTTCACAATCACCTCTTTCACAGATACTTTTCTTATCCTGGCAGCACCATCTGCATCTGCTTCATATCAATTTGTTTGATTTTTCAATGTTGTATAGCTGTGTTGCTGATCATATGCTCTGAAGGCACCTGCTACACTTCTTTACAAGTCTTATGTTCCCCTCTGCCAGTGGCCATTCACATTCCTTCTGTTCACCTCTCTCAAAATCTGTCTTCCATTGTTTGTCACCTGATTCCTGTATGCAGAAATACCTTTGTAAATATGCTATATGTAAAACTTCCACTACCTTCTATAATCTCTCCTCTTTACCTGTTATTTTTCCTAGTCTCGCCAGAAATAGTTTTCTGATATCCTACAAACTGAGGAGTGCTCATAGCTCAACAAATCTTGCAATAATCACTTTTTAACATCTGTAAGATCATATCTAATGAACTGATGTTTCTAAAGTTAATCTGCCAAGACATGTACCGTATGTAAATAACCTAGACTGGATATAAGGAGAAAGTTCTTTACTGTAAGGGTGGTGAGGCACTGGAATGGGTTACCCAGGGAAGCTGTGAATGCTCCATCCCTGGCGGTGTTCAAGGCCAGGTTGGACAGAGTCTTGGGTGGCATGGTTTAGTGTGAGGTGTCCCTGCCCATGGCTGGTGGGTAGGAACTAGATGATCTTAAGGTCCTTTCCAACCCTAACTATTCTATGATTTTATGAAAACAAAAGAGGTTTAATATCAGTCTTACTTTGCAAAAACAAGAGACACTTTAGACTTCCTGTTTACTTGCTCTGTGGAGCATTCAGCAAAATTGGTTGATTTAATGAAGGAAGATTCTTTTAAGATGAACTGAAAGGAATATGACGCTTTCCAGGGAAAACAACACTCTTCATTCTGCTGCAGATATCTGTGCAAATCTGGGTTTACTAACTTGCTAGTGCTACAAAAGTACACACATAATAAAAAAATCCCTTATTTATATGTGACTGTCTCAGGGGAGGAGGCTAAACAATCTTTCCGAGTTCAGTTAAAATAAAAAAAGGCAAAATTATCATATGTTAGTGACATATATATACTGAATTTATAAACAACATTATATCTCATTAGGTCTTCATCTTATTAATTAATTTCTGGTAAAAGATTTACAGCCAAATTTTGAGAGCCAGCACCATCCAGACCTTAAGTTTATGTTCAGAAAGATAATTTCTAACATTAAATGTGTCTGGCATCATACGTATCTTTTTCTATTTTATCACAGTATATTGAAAGTCAAAATCCTGTTGTTCGTGCACACATCAATTATGTTAATCAGTGGATGGTGGCACAAAGTCAAAACCTGGTTTAAAAACTTGTTCTGGAAATACTTTACCTCAGCTTTTCTGTAGAAAGAGAAAAAAAAACTAAAAATGATAAGCAAAAAAAAGCAAAACACATTTCTACTACTTAGCACAGTCTAGATGAAATACTTTCATATATAAATCATTTAAGTTCCAGTATTAAACAGGTTAAAGCATTTTTATTTAATGGATTTCAGTGCCATGAATCCTTCAGTATAGTAGCTAAAAATTGAATAATCTTTCATTATTTGTAACTATGGTGGAGATATGTGTTTTGGTTAGTGCAATTATAATGGAACTTCCCTGACCTGCAAATGTACTTTATCAAATCACCAATTATTGCTACAGATAGGTGTGCTGGGAAATGTTTGTTTTGCCCAGTCCACCTTGAGGACCGTGCAAATTAGAATGAATGAAGCAGCACTGTTTTTCTCAAGCTGCATCTCCATATTTCTCTTCCTGCTAATTCTAAAATCAAGAGTGTTCTAGACTATCTGCTGTACTAACTGCTCTTTCTATAGACAAATTCATTTCCCATACAGATTTTAAATCTATGTTTCTCTCTCTTCAAATGATTTTTCATTTTAATGACAATTAAAAATGAGGTGGAAAAAATATATATTTGAATCTAAAATGTAAGTCTTTGCTTTCTTCAACAAAGAAAAAAAAAGCATTTTTTTTTTTATTTTAAGATGAATTAAGAGTGTCTCTTCCCCCATTTTTAATAACCTAAATATTAACAATTAATGGGACAGACTGAGAAGATGTTCATGGAACTGACAGGGAAGATCTGGCATCTTTTTTGCTTTTTCCTAGTGACCCAAAAGCAAGGCATTTCAGTCAGATGTCAGACTCATGCTCTAGCACATACCTGTTCTTTCTGATGGGATTTGGACCTTTATATCCCGGGAGAGTATCTTTATCAACAGGTTCCAGTGTATTTCTCTGTAAATTGTTCTCAATCCCTCTTCTTGACACCAACACTTTTTATAGAAAACTGCCATATATAATGCATTAGAAAGGGAACAAGAACTGTTCTACAGATGACAAATAACTTACTTGCAAAACCCAGTTTTCAGTCAATGCCTCAACTAAGGTGTATTTTCTGCAAGTGGAATAGGAGTAGAGACCATGAGAGAAAGCATGCTTGCAATTTGCCTTTGAAAATTTAGACAAAAAAGCTACAAAACAATCTTTAGTTAAAAAGGGCTGTCTTCTTCTTATATTTCTGAAATATTAATTCCTATAAACAAACTGAAAAATCCAGTTCAAAAATCACAGTTTTCCACTTAAGTATTTTTTAATATCTTACATGAATAAAATCACCGTAAATTATCTATATTGTTGATCCAAAGGCCATATAGATATTTCTGAGAAAACATTGTTATTTCAACAGTTGAAGCGAAACACTTGCAAAGATGGATTTTAAGACACCTCTATTTCACTGTTTCAAAGAGCAAGTTGGCTCATATCAAAAAATATTACTGCTGTTAGTTGAAGTTTACACTTGAAAAACTTGTGAGATTTGCAGATGTCTGTCTTATGTTCAGCTATATTTTTTCCTCTTCTTGCTTATTTTTCATAGCAGACTCATATTAAACCAAATGAAAACAAACAAGAAACACTCCCACATCTTGGTAATTCACCACACTCACAAAAGATTACAGTTTGTCTCCATATCAACCGGATAACCAACAGAGGCTATAGACTAATATTTTTAGAGATAAATTATAATAATAATAATTCTAATTTTCTGTTGAAGTGTTGAAGGAGCTGATATATTGACAGAAATGAATTAGCAGAAAATATTTTAAGTATCAAACTGAACCCTAGTTAGATCACACAATAAACCTCAGATGATAAAATATTTGCAACTGCCAAAGGGGCCTGTGAATGCAGAATAAGCCAAAGCAGTGCATTTCCTGGAAGAGACCGAGTTCTCTGTATGGCAAAATGGCACAGGCAGACACAGTGAAATGATTTTAGCTACTCGTCCCAAAAGAGAACAGAGGTATCCTAGTAATACTTGGTTAAAGAAATGAACTATGCTTCATAAGCAAATAAATGATGCTTAGCATAAATAATCCACTGATGAGAGATGGCTGCATTGCCTCCAGCTCTAGTTTTTTGAGAAGGTGTTAAGTGAGTACTAATTCAGGGTTGTCTCTACTGGGCTCTACTGCATGACATGAGCATGCTCCGAAGAGCTGAGGGACACAGCTCCCAGTGACTTTCAGTGGAAATGCCATAGCCCACCCTTATTTTCTAAGTGGGTGTGACTTAAAAGTGGATGTTTTTGCATTGGAGCTCTTAGTTGGAACATGTGAGATATGCACACTCATTTTAATAAAGAATGCTCCCCAAAGAGCTAGAGCAAGTATCAACAAAGGAAAACACAAGCAGTACCTGTTGAAATTATCGTAGGAGTTATTCCAGAGTGCCAAAAAGCTGGGCAACTCATCAAGGTGTTAGCAAGACAGACAGCTGGCAAGGCCACAGCATTTCCACAGCAACAGCCAGAGCAGATCAGATGTTGTAGATGATGAGACACTATTTTCCGTGTATTTAACTCCACTACTAAAACATACTTTTTTATTCACAAAAATAAAGTATGCAATGGAAAACTGATGTGAAAAAGAAATTTAGAGGCAAAATTATATATTCAAGTTTAAAATGGCAAAGCTACATGGCATATTCCAAGAATGCAGAGAGATATGAACTGTAGCTCATGATCTCTGCCTTAAAAGGGACATAGCATATGAATAAGCTTGAACTTTCAAAAAGAAATATTTTTATTCTGTAGAAAGGCTTTACACATTATCCACACAGAGCTCTGCAGAAGAGCATTCAGGCAGTGGTCATGGGAGCCCACTTGTGCAGATCAGATTATAAATTCAAAAAGAAACACTGACAGGATCAACTCTTGGGCTTGAAACCACCTTATGAGACAGCCTGAGAGTGTATGCTTTAAGGTACAAAGTAATAAAAGCAGCTTGTACCCTACCTACAAAGCCGAAGTCCAAACTACTGTTTCCTCTGGCAAAGCCACCACCACTGCTCGAAGGCTTGACTGAAGGGTGACAACTCATGGTCTAAGTATGTTGTTATAAAACCAGGTCTCTAAACTCTACACTGGCTCCCGGCCACTGAGCTGCATAAACTTTTCACAAAGGATAAAAATGAAATATTTGCACACTATTAATTATAAATACTGAACTAACCGTTTATACCAGCTGTTGGTGCTTGCAGTAATTTAAGCACTTCAGTGGCTCACTGGGCATTTATTTCTAAGCCTTTAGGATGTGTAGTAAGGAAAAGAAAACAGAAATACTATAAAACACTAATCTGATCTCTCAAAGTGATGAAATTCAAATGGCAGCTCAAATCTTGTGATGCTCGTTTTGTTTTATGGGCTATGATCACGTACTAAATAAGGAAGTTAGCTAGGACCATGATGTCTTCAAAAAAGCATTATATGACAGATTGACTAGAACATTAGTTGTGAATATCTCTTTCCCAGTCTTTTTTTTAACAATCTCAGTGTTCAGAGGCCACAAATTGAAAGTCTTATTCAAAGTTTGTTTAAAGGCAATTCAGCAGATAGGCACCTAGGCTCACAAGCAGTTGAATGTGCAGCATAGGGCAAGATACAAGACTCTTCAGCATAGCAATCTGAAGGGGTGAAAAATATGAAATAAAAACTCTGTTTGATTGAAATACATGATAATTAGAATTTCCTTGAATAGCAGGCTTCCTTCACAATACTGGCTTAATTAGGCCGTAAGCAAGCTCTATCACTGACCAAGACACTTCCCTCTCAAACTTCAGCATTCCCTATAACACTGGTCCTTCTCTCCCCAGTGCAACCTGCAGGCTGTAAATAACACCAGCTACTGTGTTAGCTGTTTCATGATATAAACAAACAGGGAACAGAAGTTCAAGCTCTTCTTTTTGTAGACAGGAGACAACCTCCTACTTAAATTGCATTCAAGGTTACGTTAGTGATCTTCGTTCAAACCCTATTTAAATCACAAAGCCACGTAATCTCAGAGTCTGGGGTTTGTTGGTTTGGGTTTCTTTTTCTATATTACCTAATAGAATTTCTTCCCTTGTTCAGTCTAAAATTTTCACATCTGAGCTGTTTCTCTGAAGTTCTCAAACTTCATCTCTTTGTAGAATACAGCCTTCTGGAATGGTTCAAAATTTCAACTTATTTCTTAATCATATTTTTAGTGACATTTGCAGCTCTTCAAGATTTCCATGTTTACAGAATCTAAAAAGGCAATTCTCAATTCAAGAGGCTTTTCTTTTTTTCAAAGTCAATTGCAACCCAATCCTTTTATTTCTTTCAACACTGAAGAGGTGCCCTCTTAAGGAAAAAGAGCAAGTTACATAAGGTTACATAAGGAAGGACAAAGGAACCTGAGGTATTCCTACCTGTGTTGCTTGTAAGCCTCTAATACACTTTCGTGAAGATTAATAGGTATTGTTTAAATCAGGGTAACTACTTTGGCTACCTGTGTTGTCAAAGCCTGCTCTGGAAGATGGGGGGGGTGTGTGTGTGTGTAAAATGAACAGCTTCTGCGGGGTTGCTTCTCACATTGCATATAGAAAGATAGTGATTTGTTGGAACAAATTCAAAAAGAGAAACAGAGTTGAGGCAAATATTATCTTCCTCACAGAATGAAGAAGACAAAGTCATCGGATTAATCACAAGCAGGTTCTCATCTTCTTGAAGCAAACGAAACACATTGGCTTGAGTTACACAAATTACAAAAATAGCAAAATTACAAAATAAAGATATGCAAAATAACCTGTTAAAAAAAAACATTATTAAAGTTGCTGTTATAGAATTCAGACTTAAGAAATGACAGAACTGTCTACAGACATTATCATTCACCTCTCATCTGCCCAGGAATCTATTATTTGCCAAAACATTTTGTTGTGTAGTCATTTTCTAATCAACATCAGACAATGGGCTCACATCCCTTTCTTTCTCACTACAAGCTCTATACTTTCCAGCACAACACTGGACTTTCCTCTTGTCCTGAAACTTTGCATTAGGTTTCCCTAGGTGGATGGATCTGAGGCAGTCTGCGTGCAGCCCACAGGTGGAGAGGACTTGTGCCTGGTGAGTAATGTGCCACCAGTGCTTCACCACCCAACGCTTCACCACTGTGGTCCACTTCATGTCATGGTGTCCAAATGTCCAGATACACTGAGAGGGGAAAAAAATGAGTTGTATGTCAGCTCTTCAGGTTCAGAACCTGTCTGACTTGATGTACAAAACGGACTGTGCTCAGCTAATGGCTTGCCTATTTCCTGCACACTCTTCAAACCTTTTTACGTAGTAGAGGCAGTATGATTAACTTATTCACTATTCTTCCTACATAGGTCCTCAGTAGAATTTTTGAGAACTCTGTGAGCATTCAACCATCTTCCCAAAACACATCTGTGAAAGAGGCTAGTGGCATTAACACTGTATGGCTGAACTTGAAGCAGATGATAAAGTCATAGTTTTTCTCATACCATTTCCAGGCCTGCCTCGCTCAGAAGATAATGAAGTAATTACCCTGTTGTATGAATTGGTTTCTGATGAACTTGGCAAGCCTGGCTAATTCTTTGACTCTTCTACTCTAATTCCTGTTCTCATCATTCTGCTTTTGAACATTTCCCCTTCTCCAATCGTAGCAGCAGGAACTCCATCATTATTCATCCAGCTGTCACAGAAAGTTCCAGCATTCTGTTTTCTTCTTTTGTTCTTCCAACTGCTTTTTTCTGTGTGTTCTTTCTTCTACCAAGTGCTTTCTCCAGTTCTGGGCAGGTGAATAAGAGATGATTCTTAACATTTTAAAGAATTGCCAGGAACTGCTACCTTAGCTGGACAGGCTAAGTAACTTGTGAATTTGTGACTATCATCTTAGCTGAACAATCCAGATACATTGTAGTAAGAGAATACTTACTTTACTTTTTGTTGGGGTCATGCAGGGCTAGATGCAGGGAATCTGTGTGGACTGTGTGACATGAAGGATTTACAGACTCTTGTAGGGTAGCTAGAAGCTACCAATTTCTAGATTCCCAGAAGTCCTTATTATAACTGAATTCTAAAAATTTGAGAGGAAGCTTTGATGTAAACATGTGCATTGTGCTAGTTATAATGCTTGCTGTCCAAGTAACTCTTATCCAAACAAGGCACATAAATTAATTCTTTTGATGAGCAAGAGAGATCCTCTGCTTGTTTATCCAGTGTGGGTGAAGTGACCGATATGTGCGTGAAAGGGTTTGGGGAGCTGTTTGTTTGACTTAATGAGTATAATTTCTGTATTGAATTTTCAAGCATACATGAAATTTCAAGCAGACCATTATTTCTTTACTGAGCCTCATGGAAATGTACCCTTACAGAGAAGCTCACTATGCAGTTTGAGATATTTTTCACTTTTACTTTTCCATAGAATGAAATAATCCTATAGCAAAGCTTGTAACTTTAAAAAATAGTATTCATCAAATATGTAAAAATAATATGATGAAGGCTCAAGTCCCTGACCAGCTTTTCAACTTTCCCAATTTGGCCAGCTACAGCCAACCCAGTAAAAAGAAATTAATGCTTGATCCATACCCTGGGCCAGATATTATTTCTTTGACATATTTCCGTCTCTGTCACAAAGGCTTGAAAGATTTTTAATTCTTTTGTTTTACCAGGGCCAGAAGATTCAAATGCAAAAAAAGAAATTTTACTCCAATAGTTAATTCATTATAAAAAAGCACCATATTCATACCATGTATTCTAATAACAATAATTAGAAAATCTTCTGTTCTTTGTCTGTTAGGTTACAAAGTTCCCTACTTCCCACTGTCTGCTCCCTTTTTTTCCTGTAGACTGTAGTCAAATAAATTCTTAACTTTTCCTTCAGACAGAAATAAATTAATTTCCTTAAATGTATGAGTGTAATCCCTTTTTCCAGATACAAAATAATTTCTGCTTCTTTCTTAAATATATGCCAATTTTTTTCAACTCATTTTTACGTGTGAACTCCAGTGTTAAGCTTTAAAGCCAGAACTTTAAAATATAGGCTTCAGAAATACCAGGTATGGGCAAAATATTATGTGAAGGACAATCTTCTATGTTGCCAAACTAGAAAAGAAAATCTGCCACCACTGAAGTGTTTATAAAAGTCACCCAAAGCCCAAGTGAAACAGAATGATACAAACTGCATGACTTGAAACCACTCTGACAAAAGGGTCTTAAAAGTGCTTGGTATGATTCTAGATGACCATGATTCTGGACTGAATGATTCTGCCAGGAAAGGGAGACTACAAAAAAAATCGAGGCCACTTATAGATACCTTTTGTGTACACTGATATTGGGCTGAGGCTGCTTATCCCTCTTGCAAATTGTTATAAGCCAATCTGTGGAAACACAGGAGGTGACTGGAATTCACTGTGAGCTTTGTCATCATAGTAACCATACTCAAATCCTGAAACCCTTCAGCCCAGTTCATGCTTTCATAGATCTTACCTTTCAGAGGCATTGACAGTAGATCAGGTCAGACGGAACTAAATGGTGAGCAGACTTGTAGCTGTGCTCTTAAAATCACCTGCCTATTTTTTTTCTTTTCACTTTTCTAACACTTTTTTCCTTTAGCATATTTATGTCTTAATTCAATAATCTACTGGCTTAGCAGATCAGGAATATCTCTTTTGAAATATCTTTTGAGTTCATAGCTAGTGAAGGACTAGAAGCAAAACTCAGCAAAACATGACCAGCACAAATTTGTTCAGCTTTGGAGGGAGTGTGCTATTCTAGCAGTGCCGCTGCTTAAGCCCAGCCTTAACTCACACAGTCGCTCTCTCACTCCCTCCCCTTCCTCCTGCTGCCCCCCACCCCGCTCCCGGAGGGATGGGGAGAAGAATCACAAGAATGTAACTCCCACAGGTTGAGATCAGTTCAGTAACTAAGGTATAACACAAACCACTGCTGCTACCACCAATAATAATAATAATAAAGGAAATAACAAGGGAAGAGAACACAATTGCTCACCACCCTCCGACCGATACTCAGCACTACCCAAGCAGTGATCTAACTCTTCCAAGTCCCTGTCCCCAGTTTTTAAATCCTGGGCATGACATGTCATGGTGTGGAATACCTCTTTGGTCAGTTTGGGTCAGGTGTCCTGTCCCTGCTTCCTCCTGGCTTCCCCTCCTCCCTGGCAGAG
>JANRGW010005807.1:55250-66567 GCA_024733675.1 Psilopsiagon aymara
AAATTCTTTACTGTAAGGGTGGTGAGGCACTGGAATGGGTTGCCCAGGGAAGTTGTGAATGCTCCATTGCTGGCGGTCTTCAAGGGCAGGTTGGACAAAGCCTGGGGTGACATGGTTTAGTGCGAGGTGTCCCTGGCCATGACAGAGGGGTTGGAACTAGATGATCTTAAGGTCCTTTACAACCCTGACTATTCAATGATTCTATGATTCTTAGTATGTATATTGTTATGTAAATGAAGATAATACACATATATAAGCTGTCGTTTGACATGCTTTCATACCTCTTAACCTAGCCCAGAACAGGACCTAAGAAAGAGAAGTTATACAGTCAGAAACATCTTCCAGAAACATTATGGAAAAGACTCTACATATGTCTGTCTATTGCAATACAAAACAGCTAATAGTGGGAGGTTAGCAACAACTTCCTGCCAATTTTACTCACTGGCACAATCAGCTTTCTTTGGGTAGAAAAAAAACCCAAACTGTAATGTTTGTCACTGACCTCTTTTACATAAGCTTCTAGTTTCATATACTTCTCCCAATTTCTTTCTGTCTTTGCTATTGCAGTTTGCAGCATCCCCTCCAAAGCAAAGGAAAACCAGACTAAATTATAATTAAAGGACAATACTGAACTATTGTTGGTGGGCAGATTGGAAAAAACAAGAAGAAAACAGAAATATATTAACAATATTGTGTAGTGTTTTCTGTTTTCACAGCTAAATGATTCTCTGCTAAATGAAATCGTAGTTACACTTCTGCAGAGTACACGAAAACAATGTAAGTATTCTTCAATATAGCTGTTTATAGATATTTTGTCTTTCTACCAATATTGTACTGCAGCCTCCCTTTGCGTTTACAGCAGTGAAGTCTTTGAAAGAAACCGCTGTGATAGATGTATGCTAAAGAGAACTTGACATCATAGAATCATAGAATAGTCAGGGTTGGAAAGGACCTTAAGATCATCTAGTTCCAACCCCCCTGCCATGGCCAGGGACACCTCCCACTAAACCGTGCCACCCAAGGGTCTCTCCAACCTGGCCTTGAACACCACCAGGGATGGAATATTCACAACTTCCCTTGGCAACCCATTCCAGTGCCTCACCACCCTTACAGTAAAGAATTTCTTACTCATATCTAATCGAAACTTCTCCTGTTAAAGTTTAAACCTGTTACTCCTTGTTCTCTCACTACAATCCCTAATGAGGAGACCCTCCCAAGCATCCCTAGAGGGCCTCTTCAGATACTGGAAGGCTGCTATGAGGTCTCCACGCAGCCTTCTCTTCTCCAGGCTGAACAGCCACAACTTTCTCTTCCTGTCTTTATACAGGAGGTGCTCCAGTCCCCTGATCATCCTCGTGGCCCTCCTTTGGACTTGTTCCAAGAGTTGCATGTCCTTTTTATGTCGAGGACAGCAGAACTGCACGCAATACTCCAAGTGAGGTCTCAAGAGAGCAGAGTAGAGGGGCAGGATCACAAAGTTTCATGGACAGCTAATTAGGCAAAAATCACGTTTGAGCATAGAATTAAGCAAAACGCTGCTTAGCCAAACACACTCTCTCTGCCCATAAGCAAGTGATGATGCTTACAGAAAAAATACAAGAAAGAGGGTGACTAAAGATTGATCATTTCCTTAGTGGATTCCTCGCTTCCTAAAAAGAGCATTTGGAAGGATTTATTAAATCAAAAGTTGTAGGCAGACTTATCATGTTTGACAGCTGCTTCATAAATTCATCCAACCGTTATTAAAACCCAAATAGTGTTTTGGACTGTACAGGATCCCAAATGCAGTAGGTATCAAAGCTTAATTAAGTTTAATCAGCAGCTCTTCTTTTTATTTGCTTTGAACATGATGCCTGATTGTTTCACTGAATATGAACTTCCTGCTACTTGAAAAAAGAGCTACTCCTAGGTATTACTTTTACGAGCTGTGAGACCTCCAGTCATTTTGTTATTCTGCATTACTCCTCTTCTTCTATTTCTAGGGTGAGCAGAGCTTCATTCAGCATGCACAGATGGAATATATGCTGTTACAACAAGCCCGAGACAGCAAAAATTTAGTTTCAGCCATGATATTAAGCAGCAATTTTCATAATTCTAGCCTTCACCACAACTGATCTTAAGTATGAGTTTCACATGTATGTTGCTTAAGTAACAGATTTTAAGACAATGAACCACATAATGAAATAATAGACACTGAATTTCAGTCTTCTTCCTGTCTTCAAGTTGTAGAATGGCACTTTTGATTTTTAGGGTTCTTATTTTAGGGTCCTTTTTTAGGGTTTTTATTTTTCAGAATAAGGTTTTTGTGTTTTCTTTTTTTTCCAGCAATCATCTTTTTCTGGTTAATCCTGCAATGCCCTTTATCAATCCAAGTTGAGAAATTACAGTCTATCATAGTAATAGATTGAAATATCATAAAGAAGAATTTGCCTTTCAAGCAGTACCAAAAGAAGTTGTGTTAAGCGTTATCTAGGAAGAAAGATTTCTAATTCAACTATACATTTCTTCAATAAAAACAAGTGGAACATAGCAAAAAAAAAAAAAAAAAAATTGCTTCTTCTGCCAGTTCTTTTTCTTCATGCAGTGAAATTATTTTTTCTAATACATAAAATTAATCAGCAAATGGTAGGGTTTTTTTTTAATTCTAAATAGTATGTTAAACACTTGACCGTTAACAGAAATGTGTAAATTAGCTGTTTATGTCTGCATGAGGTATACTAAATAATAGTTTCACCGACTGAGAAATTTAATAAAACTTCAATAGTGAGCCACTGATCTAAACAAACTAGAAGCTGTCTGATCTATTATGAAATGAGACTGTTATGTGCCTCTGTATTTTCTGGACAAAGTTAAACATATTCAGAAGAGTGTTCTCAAATAGTGTTGTATTAAACACCAAATTGAACTCCTATTATTTTCTGGCAGGTCCGTTCAAGTTCAGAATGAATTTGTAACTTGCAGATAGTAATATCACTGCTCGTACTGTGAACCCTGACAAAAAGCAGTTTGCACATGAAAGGCAGAAAATCCTTCAGATCGCTCCTTCTCATCTAGAGTTGCAATTTGCAAGCTATTATCATAGAATCATGGAATAGTTAGAGTTGGGAAGGTCCTTAAGGTCATCTAGTTCCAATCCCTCTGCTATGGCCAGGGACAACTCGCACTAAACCATGTTACCCAACGCTATGTCCAACCTGCCCTTGAACACCACCAGGGATGGAGTATTCACAACTTCCCTGGGCAACCCATTCCAGTGCCTCACCACCCTCACAGTAAGGAATTTCTTCCTCATATCTAGTCTAATCGTTCCCTGTTTAAGTTTGAACCCGTTACCCCTTGCCCTATCACTACAGTCCCTAATGAACAGTCCCTCCCAAGCATCTCTATTGGCCCCCTTCAGATACTGGAAGGCTGCTATGAGGTCTCCACGCAGCCTTCTCTTCTCCAGGCTCAACAGCCCCAACTTTCTCAGCCTATCTTCATACGGGAGGTGCTCCAGACCCCTGATTATCCCCGTGGCCCTCCTCTGGACTTGTTCCAACAGTTTCATGTCTTTTCTATGTTGAGGACAGCAGAACTGCACACTATTCTGAGTGCAAAGACTTGAAAAAAAAATACAACCGAGTGACAGCTTAAAAAAGCACTGAGAACCTCCTCCCTTCTTAACTGTTTTTTAATATCTCTGTATATAATAACAGTTGTAGAGAAATAAAACTATGCTTTTACAGTCTTGAGATGACAAAATGTGACTCTGTCAATTCCCATGGCTTAATTAGGTGACTGAGATCAATACATTTATTTCCCTTTTTCAGTTAGCTTACCCGATTATACAAATGCCTGATGTGTGGCTTCAGCCACTTTACTACACAAAATTTCAATATGAATGCCTTCTAACGTGCCCATGATTGTCACAAAGTCAAATATACTTTATAGTTGTGTCACTTATTAAACATTTGAAAATAATTCTTTCACATCTAATACAGATTAAGTATTGCCAAGTTAAAAAATCATGAGTCTTAATGAAAAAGCAAACTCTATAAGCTTTTCCTTGAACTGACATATTTGTAAGATACAGCCTATTTTTTTTGTTTCAAAAGTAGCTATGTCCCAGAAATAATTCCTCAGAGAAGAGGTGGCTTCACAAAGATGGCCACAGAAAGTCTCAATCAAAAGGTATACAAGGACAAATTCAATATTACTGAGAGAAATGGGAGCTAGTCCTAACTGGAAGATGGCAACCAATAGTGCTAAATAAATCTGAAAAAACCCCCCTAAAGCTTACTCTATAAAGAGAAACCTGTGAAACTATTTTTTCTATAAAAAATACAACCGCCATTAATAAACAAAACAGTTACTCTGAATTTCAAATATAAAATTAAGCTGGGTTTGCAGATTTTCCACCAATTTATTTGCCTCCCTTAGGCAGTGGTTAGGCCAAAGCCATAGCAAAGCAGAGAACACATTATCACTATCACTGTGTGACACTGATTTCAGTAAAAGCCCTTAAGTATATACTGACTTGGGTTCTTATTGTGCTAGCAAAGGGAAAAATTATTATGACTATATATTATTATTATAAGAATGTTTTCCCAAACATCTAAGGATTGATGTCATTATCTACCTTGGTTGAATGCCTAAGCTTTCAGCTTCATGTAATGAAAAGTGTGACGTGCAGGATCTGTTCCCCTCTAGGATTATGTACTTACCTGTATAGGCAAAAGTAAGCCTCATCTGCTACTAAACGCATCAGTTCTGTCTGCATTCAGTACTTGTGTGACCACATGCAGCTTACTGTGCCCAGTTTGATGCTCTCAGGGTACAAGAAAAACAACACACTGGAGTGAGTCCAGGAAGAGCCACTCAGGGCCCAGAGCACAAGATGTATGAAAAAATGGCTGAAGAAAATGGGCTTGTACAGCCTCAGGAAAAGAAGGCATGGTAGATTTCATAGCTGTCATCACCTACATAATAGGCAGGTATACAGAGATACAGAGGACAGATAGCTAAATTCTTCTCAGAGGTTAACAGTTTTTACTGAGTCACTCTGACAATGAAGGCAGAACTTAGTGAAGGCTGATAAAAACTCAGAAAGAGGGTGAATTTGCCCAGTGTGCTATGTTCTTCCATTGTGGCAACATCTATATATAATGGCTACACATCTAGATGTGGCTTAAACCTCTGTCTGCACCGGCAAGACAGCGTGGGTCTGCATAGTCACATGGTGATGACCCTTGAAATGAAATGACACTTATACAAAATAAATTGGCATTATAAGTGGTGAGCGAAATAAACCACAACTCGGAGACATTGTACAGTTTTTTCCTACATATTATTAGCAAAAACACAGAGGGCTTACTTTCAACTTTATTGCTCTACTTTCCAGACAAAATATTTTCAGGTGTAAAACTGCTCAGCCCTTTAGTTGCAGCTTACATCAGCCTGTCAGATCTTTATCTATTCAGCAGGAATTATCAGACTCCTATTCCAGTATTATGATTGCCGCATGCTATCACAGTTTTCTGAGCGCTGGTCATATATTTGACCTGCACTATAAAGTCTTTCTCATATCAGTGAAATGAATTTGCTTATAAAATATCGAAATTTTTCCTTCTTTCATAAAGAAATCTTTAATTGATTTGTAGCAGCAATGACAACACTTTAAAATGACAGCTGTCAGGCCTACAAAACTGTTGTAGCTTGCTGCTGCTATTTTGGTTTAGCTAAGTGGAAGGAGCAAACAGTTATTAGAACTTCAAGAAACTTCAGCCTCTCCATGGTACTTGAATTTGTGGCAGATGCCAATGCAGGTGAAATTCTGCAAGTCTTCGGGTATCTTTAACTTTGCCTGATAGAGCTCTTCCACTGATGATTTGATGCAGTCAGCAATCCCCCTAGTTTAGTCAAACACTCTGGTTTACATTTGCTATTTAACAGGAAGCATAAGGGAAGTTAAGTGACATCAAAAAGGTTTGTGCTTTGCCTTCAAACACACTTATCAGTAACAATAAAACATTCAGTAATTTTTTAGCAGCTCCTTCAATATTAATAGACCTATGCTTGGCTCAGAGAAGCAAGGAAGTATAACTCTCCTGATTAACAGCTCCACATATACCCTGATTTTGCCACTAATCACAGTGCTGCAGATTCAATTTATCAGATTTTAAGAACATATTGGTTGTTTCCTCACAGCATCTAAGAAGTATATTTAAAACCATACTTTGAAAATTTTCCTAGAGGTACTTTAGTAAATACGGAAAACATATTAATCTTCTCATTCTGTACTAGTTCATTTTCATACTGGAGGATGCAATAGATCAGGCAAGTTCTCTAAACATTCAAGAACTCTGAAGATCTAATGGTATATAAATGTGAATAAATCATTGTGTGCAATTAAAATCATATTCTTAGACTTGACATGTTCCCAAACTAAGGTAAAAGGTCTATATGCATGCTTAAATTTGACATCGTTAAAATAAAGTACTGAAATAGTGTGCTAAAGACAAGTTATTATATACCCCTTCTGAAAATATTGCAGTGTGCACTGTGCGTTCTTCAGACTAGTTTGTACTTTTTATGTGGGAGAACACAATTGAATTTGTATTTCACATTTAGAAATCTTAACAATTTTTAACTTTGAAAAGCATAAGAAAGACTTCAGCATTTATTTAAATTCTGTTCAAGCTCCATAGACATAACAAAGAACTTTTCTTGTCCTGTCGTTTGAGAATACAATCCTGTTCCACAGTTCAGCTGCTGAAGCTTTTAATACATATTGAACGTGAAAAAAAAAAAAATGTATACATCTCTCCAGCCACCTTTAAGGGAAATAATGATTCTGATTTGGCTCTCACTTGCATAAGTACTAATAGCTACCAAGTGATTGAAGTTTAATAATTTATTTAGTTAACATATCTCAGAATGAAGGTCTGATAAAAGGAGGCACACATTATGTATATTGATCTGTAGCAATACAAAAATATTGCCTAATATAAATTCTCAAAAAAGTAGAATTACTAAATAGGTTCTGCAGGCATTCTTCAGAGAACATTCTAACATTGTAACATAATGGCTTGGGGTGAATTAATGAGTGCCATAAGTGTCTAAAAAGTCAGTCTCAAACTAAAAATCATTTTAGTGTAAAAATATTCATATTAGAGATCCAGTGAGCATCGTTTTTCTCTTGAGGAAAAAGGTCTCATGATTTGTTTTTTTTGGCAGTATGTTATGACTTTTGTACTGCCTGTGAGTCACAATTGCATTCCTATGTAAGATTAAGTACATTGTCAAAATTCAATAATTAACATTTATAGTAGAAAAAATTTATCAAAACAGTAACTCAAATAATCAATAAATTAAAGCCACTGAAAAGGAAGGATGGGAAAGACACTTTCACATATCTTTTAACATTGAAGATTGACAAGAATCTTGTGGGAAAAAAACCCCACACCATCAGTACCTGATGAGTGGACTAAAAACCAAATGAATCTTAAGAGCTTGATACAAATAACAATACATCAAAACTGGCCTGATGCTGACAATAAAGTCCCATCCAGTCAGTGTTTTAGAATCACCTAACCTCTGCCTATTAGGTTTCTTGTAAATTCTTCTGTAAAAATCTTCCTCACATTTTTTAAACTTAGACTGAAGAATAGCAATTTATTTAAAGTAAATTTTAAGAGGTGTGAGCCACCTTTCAGAAAACACACTCCATCTCTCTGAATACTGGATAATAGATTTCAGTTCATAGCCTTTAAAAAATTCCCAGCTTATTTACTGAGTTCTAAGGTGTGTCTCACATGTTTGAAAATACTTTGTATGACATTCAAAACTGCAAACTTGCAATCAAGTTCTAGCATGGGACAAAATAATTAGCTGTAAAGTTAAAAGATTTATTCTGAGACTTTTGCATACTGCTAAAAATTTGCCACATTTAGACATCAGAGTCTCTGTGTCCTTTTCACCTACTTTATGAATTCAAATTCAAGAAAAGAAAAATTATTTCTAAATCATCACCTAAACCATTCTGGAATCTCATGGCAATAGTGCTTATCCACCCCAGAGAAATGTCTTGTTATCTCAATCTTTCACAACATCCAAACATAAGAAATGTTAAACAAGAGTGATAAGTCAGTGTTCGGTTACTTATCTGAGGATCTAAAAGTGCTGCTCCTGAAAAGAAAACAAAACAGAACACAAACATGAACTAGACTTGACAAATTCTTCTTTCATGACATAGAGATCTTGCATAAAATCCTCAACATAATGCTATCTTTCAGCTTAAAAGATGATTCTAACAATGATTTTTTTTTTAGCTAGTATAGTTAAACAGTGTTTTCATTGATCAAAACTCTACTTTCTACAAAATTTGCATAAAGAAACTTCACTTACAGAATATTTGCTGAAAAAATATGAAAAGGATGTTTTTACAAAGCATTTCTGAAACCACAAAATGTGGAGAAGTACTTCACTCAACTCCCAGTTTTCAAAGACGTGAAGATGTTTCCACTTACCTTTAATGACTAAGAAACACATAATAAAAGAAAATAAGCAGCCTGAAGCAAAAGATTTTGCATTGGGAAGGAAACAATCTCAAGAAATTATTAAAAGCATATCTATTTGTGCCAGAATAGAAAAAACTGCATGTTTTCCTTCAATTGCATGAAGATAATAGGTATCCATATAATCTTTGTATATGCTATTGAAAAACTCTAACTGCAAGAAGAATATGCAGATGTTTTATAGATATAACAGATGAGAGGTTTACCACAACATACTTAGATAAACTACTTCCAAGTCATATTATTGCAGGCAACTCAGGCAACTCAGCTGGGACCAGTGTCTAAGCACTTTTTCAAAGTCTTACTGACTTTGAAAGTAAATTCTGAAAGAATTTACTTGCCTGATAAAGTGAACTGCAAAACCAGTAATTTCTGAAAGTGATAGACATAATTTAGATGAAACATAGCTCCAGTGTTTTACAACTCTAAAATATTCAAGTAAGCCAGAGTGCAGAGGAGCCTCTGAGGCCACATCCTCTGAGAATGAGGCCATTGAAGACGTGGCCTCTTAAATGCTAGAAATGCAGACAAATTTAATTGTATCAACATTAAGCCCCACAAAACCAGATGAAGCTTTGGCATTTTTTCCCCAGATATTTTCAAGAGGGGTTATTAACCCACAATATTTATGTACAGATTGATATGCCCCAAGTGGAGTGGAAACAACACTGTGCTAGCACTCCCTTGAGGAAGTCAACAAGTCAGACCTTGGTTTAGACTATAAAGTCCTCCAGGTCAATCAGGCTCCAGGAGATTCATTTTAAAATCGCAACAAGAACATGAATAAAATCTAGTGAAGATATTACTTCAGCAAAATTTCACACAATTACTTATTCCTATTAATTCAACAGAAAAAAAAAGAAGGCTCAAGCGGCATTATACTGCTGTTTGAGACTACCCACTGCAGGGGTACAGAAGGGACAAAACCAGACCCTTCTCAGAAGTTAACAGCAAGGAATAAGAGACAACAGGCAAAAGCTCCAGTGAGGGAGACTCCAATAAGATATCTGGAAAAAAAACATCATGAAGGTGATCAAGTACTAGAAAAGGTTGGTTAGAGTGATTATGGAATTTCCATCCTCGGAGATATCCAAACTCAACTGATCCAAGTCTAGTGCAACTGCCTCAGATTGGATCTGTTTTCGTGGGAGAGCTGGATCAAATTACCTTTGGAGACCTCTTAACACCCACATCATTCCATTATTCTGTTCACATATGTATCAGAGTTACAGTACTAAAGAATTTCAAACACCACATTAGAGAATCTAATACTAAAAGTGATACACTTCCATACAGCAGTAAGCACTGCACATATGTAAAGGTTTGTAAAAGCAGAACAGATAGTGCTTAATCGCTAAAATTTTAATTGTAGTGAGGAAAAAACAAAACAATTTACTTAAGCACTGTGCTAAGTAACTTGTATTTATAGCTATAGCTACAGCTGCAGCTAGGTACTTAAAGAAGTGCATTTGCTATATTTGTACTGATTGGTATATTTTAAGAACATAATCTATCCCTGAAGTGCTACAAACATCCAAAACAGATTTATATTTTTCATGATAAGTGACTTATAAGGAAAACAGTTAAACAGAGCTCATGTGGTATCTTACAGATCTTTCATTACAGCCATGTGCGTAATTTATGAGGTTTAGAAAGTCCTGTGGAGAATTACTACTACTTACCCTATTTTAGTATTTTGATGCTAAATATTTGCCCTTGCAAAATGGTGAGAGATAGACAAATCAAGAAAAATATCTGGCCAGATCCATTATGGCCATTTATATCTTTCTTGAGGGTTTATGAAGATGTTAGAAGCATAGAATCATAGAATGGACTGGGTTGGAAAGGATTTTACAATCATCCAGTTCCAACCCCTTTGTCATGGGCAAGGACATCTGCTAAGAATAATACATACATGCAAATACCATGTTTGTGGGTTTTTTATTTTGAACATTATTTAGGTTTATAATGCAATCAAATTCCTTCTTTTAATAAAGAAACGTGGACGAAGTATTCAGAGGGGAGATTCAGTCAAGACATATGGAAGAATTTTTTTACAGTGAGGGTGGTACAATACTAGCACAGGTTGCCAAGAGAGGTGGTAGATGCCCAAACCCCAGAAACATGCAAGTAAGTTTGGAGAGGACTCTGAGCAACCTGATCTAGTTGAAGATTTGTTGATGACATGGACAGTGAGATTCAGCATGCCTTCAGCAAGTTTGCTGATGACACCAAGCTGGGTGGTTCTTTTGATACACTGGAGGGAAGGAATGCCATCCAGAGGGACCTTGACACGCTTGAGAGGTGGGCTGATGCCAACCTGGTGAAGTTTAACCATGCAAAGTGCAAGGTTCTGCACCTGGGTAGGAGCAATCCCAGGCACAGCTACAGGCTGGGCAGAGAAGAGATTGAGAGTAGCGCTGAGGAGAAGGACTTGGGGGTGTTGGTTGATGGAAAAATGAACATGACCTGGCAGCGTGTGCTCTCAGCCCAGAAAGCCAACCGTATCCTGGGCTGCATCAAAAGGAGTGTGACCAGCAGGTCGAGGGCGGTGATCCTGCCCCTCTGCTCTGCTCTTGTGAGACCTCACTTGGAGTATTGAGTGCAGTTCTGGTGTCCTCAACATAAAAAGATCATGCAACTGTTGGAACAAGTCCAAAGGAGGGCCACGAGGATGATCATGGGACTGGAGCACCTTCCGTATGAAGATAGGATGAGAAAGTTGTGGCTGTTCAGCCTGGAGAAGAGAAGGCTGCGTG
>JANRGW010005809.1:0-34943 GCA_024733675.1 Psilopsiagon aymara
ACATTCAGTTTCCTTGTAGATCAATGAAGATAAATACAACATTGATTTTGGATGAAAAAGGCAGTTGAGTGTTTGTGTGTCGGAGCCACCGCTGTTGACTCGGAGGCTAATGGTTTATTGACGGCGAAGGGCTCGGTGCTGGGAGAGGGGTTTGGTTTCATGGTGGGTCTTGCCTGGCACAAGGAGTGTGGTCCATAAAGTGCTTGGGAAGTGGCGGCTGTGGGTCAGGACTTGGGGAGGAGAGAGGTGCTCCTGGCTCCTGCCCTGATCTGACACTTCTGCTGGGGGACAGTGGGTGGAAAGGGCAGCACAGGCTCTGTGCAGCTGCTTGCTAAAGGGATGGTGCTGCCAGCACCACCACAGGAAGGGCATTGCCTCAAGCACTGTCCCCACGTGTGTTTGCATTCGCTTCACGGGCTTCTCCCATAGGCTGAGAGCAGACATCTGCAGGGGGATGGAGAAGCGCTCCAAGCCCTCTCGCTCTCAGTAACTGATTTAACAGTGGGCGCCTGTGCTTTAACAGCGTGTTACAGCTTCTGGTTTTAAGTTTGCGTGTGACTGAATCACCGAGCATAAAAAAATAAAATGAAATAAAATAGCAGGGTCCTTAATCTGATGAAAGGGGGCTTAAAACAAAATAGGCATTAAAAATCAGCACCTGCTCTCCCAGCTGAAATCCGGGAACATATAACACATGGTGGAAGTGAAAAGTGTGTTGGGCTCAGCATAAAGATACCCATAATGCTGGCCCCAGGGGATTGTAATTCTCTTCTGGTTGCCATTGTCCATCATGGTATCTTGCTTGACACCACTGCTAAGGCAAACCCATGTAAATGGGCTTCCCAGACCTCTGTTGGAAAGAGGCCAGAGCTGCATCTCCCTGATGCAGATGACTGCTAGCAAGGGGTGGTTACTGCACACTTCAGAACAATGCAAGACCTTACCCTTTGGAGGCATTTGGTCCGTGTGCAATTTAAAAAGTGAGCATTAAATCGATACCATGCTCCCCTGGCATTCCTGAAGGATTCCTCATTGCAGCCACGCTGGTGCCAGAAGAATTCATCATGACTGATGTTGTGGCAGCCTGAATATTAAAAGAGAATCAGCAGTTTGCCCGTCTCTGTGTCGAGAGGCATTGCTCTGAGCTTCCAGAGGATGACCCATCAATAATGCTGCACTACAGTGGGATTCCTGCAGAATTACGCAGTGCCGAGTACCCACCTGCTCCTGAAATGGTTCATCGTGATTAATGGGTTTATTACCTAAAGAGAGAAACTGATTAATTCAGCCTTATTCCTTTAAGCCACCCCAGCTGAGCTGCCTTCTGCTAGAGAGGGCTAGTGCACAAGGACTCCCTGGGTTTGTGCATTTCTGCCACTATTGAGCTTTCATTTTGTGCCATTTTCAACCATTTTTATTCTTTCACCTCCCTTCCAACTTCTCTTAGTCTTAGTTCACAAAGGGTGGGATTTAACAAACATGGCAGCGGGTGGGAGGAAGAGGATGGGATTTGTAAGGCTCTTTGCTTGCCTCAGGCAACCGATCTTTACGAGGTTGCTCAGGAAAGCACAAGGAAGGAGACCGGCTCCTGTGCTTGTGTCACCTGTAGCCTGAAACGGGATGCCACACACCACGAGAGCTCAGTGGGATGGGATTTGGTGTGCACCCACCTCAGTTAGTGGGGATCTGGTCAATAAAACAGACAAACATCCAGGAGTTCATGGAGGGAGAAAGCCGATCTGTAAAGATGTAATGGATCCTCAGATGGTCAAGTGTTGGCTGTTTTGTGAGGAAAGGATCTAGTACTTCCCTAAAAAGCAAGCTTTGTTGCCTAAAATAAGCATATGGCAATTGTCCATTCCAGCCTTTAGAGAGACCTTCAGTATTTAGTTACTGGTGACCCCAAGTTAGATGAACAAAGAGTTGGTGCAGGGGAACCCAAGGGCTCTACAGCAGCCTGAGCTGCCACCACCAGATCTGCAATGCCATTATCACCTGGGTGCAGAGGAGGGGCAGTGCAAGAAACCAGCTTTAGAGATACACAATATCCTGGGAGCTGAGGCAAGAGCCAAGCACACCGGCTTTGCTTTGAGCAGGAGAGCAAGCCCCAGGACAAGAGAAGGGGTGCACCATCAGTGGCATGCAGCTCAGGCTGTAGCCAAGAAGCCCTCAGTGGTGGGGAAAAGAGGGCTTATGTTTGCTTTGCCTCGTACTGAACAGAAAAGGGAAACCTTTCCTTCACCTCCTTCAGGAAATTGCTCTTTGCCACTCTTAGGAAAACAGTTGTATTGTGGTTTGGGCCACGGGATTTTGGTAATGGTCTTGAGAGACCGAAACGGCATTGCCCATCACTGAAACTTGCGCTTCTGCATGCCGGGAGCAGCTGGGTCTTTCCATGCACACCCCGTTGCAGTGCTTTTCCAGTGCTTCTTGGTGTCCCTTTGCACAGACACTTTGCTTTGGGAAGAGGCCAACCAAAGAAATAGAGTGAAGGGGGGCTTTGGCAAAGCTAGGACTTCCACTGATATCCTGGGGAGCTGGTAGCCCATGGCTTAGCTTGGAAGCACAGTGGTTTGAGAAAAGGGTAGCTGTGGCACACAAGGAGCAGGGGAGGGCTGCCATGGGCCTAAGTTGCAGGCTACCGCTTCTGAACATGATGGGGAGAGAGGAAAAATCAAATGGTGTTTTGGAGTTTAACCTGGACAATATTTCTCCAAGGCCTTTGAGGGATGTGTGTGAAGGAAAAGGGTCCTCTCCCCTCACCCCAGCCCCTGCTGCTGCGGCACAGTTGGAGCCCTCCCTGTGGCAGCTCCTGGGACCTCCTTGCAGGTGTCAGCACAGCGATTTCTTTGTCTTCTCACAAAAACCCTTCTGCTCCATTAAGCTCCCATAATTGCTGCATTTATCATCAGCCATTTTCTGCTTGTTCTGCTCCTCATTCAGCCAGGACATTTCGAATAGAGACATAGGCATCTGAGCCTCGCGCTGATGGAGCTGTGCACAGGCAGTGGCTGCCCAGCAGGCCGGGCAGCGGAAGGTTCCTCATCACTGCCTCCGTGGCAGGCTGTGTGCCACACAGGTCGCAGCAGCTGGGCTGGGTGTCAGGCCCTTTGCACTGAGCCTTGGTAAACAGCTGGGAGGAGAAAAGCAGAGGATTTTTTGCCTCCAGACCCAACCAGCTTCATCCTCCAGCTGCTGATATGAATTCATGCAGCTGCCCACAGCAGGGTGAAGCCCTTCATCACGCCCCCAGAAAGCAGTTTGTGGAGCAGAGGATGTATTGAGCACCCAAAGGAGACCGGTGCCCAGCTCACACCCTCATCAGCCTCCATCACACACTGTGTGTCCTCGCCAGTGGCAGGAGGAACTGTTGATGACAAGGGCTCAGCCGGGGCAGGGAGGTTTGCACAGGAGCTGTCGCAATCTGAGCATTCATAATGAGCTCATCTGCAGCGTCTGCTGCTGGTTTACCGACAGTTTTGTTAATAAACACTATATCAGGAGAAGGAAAACCCGGACACTGAAGGAAGTTCACATAAGGGAGCTGTGCTCCCTGTGGCAGCCTCTCCGTCTCTCCAGCATTTCCAGCCAATGGAGAGTCAGTGCCCAGCAATGATCCTCAGCATCTGTTGTGGAGAGGATGGCAGTGGAGGGATCGTTCAGAGAAAACTGCAGACCAGGATAACTCTGGAAATACGAATCTGAAGGGCTGGGAAGTGATAAATGCAGTGGTGGGGAACTGGTTTGGGGGAGCTCTTAGGTTTCATCATTCAAAAATCTTTCTTTCTGAGTGCTATAAAACAGCATTCAAAGTGCTATACATATATATATATAATAGCACTCAAAATTTTGATTCCAAAACTCCAAGACAAAGCAGTTTTTGAGAGAAAGGCAGTTTGATGAAATGCGAAAGGAATGTTTAATTTTAACTTGAGAGGGAATGAATCCAACTGAGCATCACATTGGAGCCTTGTGCTGGAGAAACCAAGCCCCAGAGGGTCAGGATCTCTTCCACATCGGCTTAATGGTACCAGCAGAGTGGAGATGCTGGAAATTCCTCCTATTTTAATTATACCAGAAGGCAAAGATCCTTCCTGACTCATGTCCTGTGTGACTTGGAAAGTCCTTTCATCCAGGTCAGTGGCCTTTAAACAGAAATGCAGGAACCACCATGACCTGTAAAATCCTTCCTGGGGCCTTGCTGAATTACTGTCATGGAGACAGGGCCAATGCAGTGCTTTAGAAGGAGGATGAAAGGATTTAAGAGTGTGTGCTTAATGGCTTGTTGAATGAAAAAGCTGGAAGAAAACTGATCTAAAGCATTTTAAGTTCCCTTATGGAATCTGTATTATTCTTTGTATTTCACCAATATGAGCTGCAAACTGAAAACCTTCTGCCTGCTTTTAAGGATGCATTCAGCCAATTGTGAGTAGATTCCTATAAATACATTAGGATGTGGGCAGCCATACCTTGTCTATCATAGAATCACAGACTGGTTTGGGTTGGAAGGGACCTTAAAGCTCCTCCAGCTCCAACCCCTGCCATGGCAGGGACACCTTCCACCAGAGCAGGTTGCTCCAAGTCCCTGTGTCCAACCTGGCCTTGAGCACTGCCAGGGATGGGGCAGCCACAGCTTCTCTGGGCACCCTGTGCCAGCGCCTCAGCACCCTCACAGGGAAGAGCTTCCGCTGAAGAGCTCATCTCAGTCTCCCCTCTGTCAGTTTAAAGCCATTCCCCCTTTGTCTTCTCACTACACATCCTTGTGAAAGGTCCCTCTCCATATTTCTTGTAGCCCCCCTTGGTTTTTTTATGGATGTCTATGAAACTACAGCATGTGAAGAATGTCTGACAAGGGAACCTCACCTGACTGGTGGTTTGCACTGAGCCCTTTTGTACAGGGGAGGTGATAGTGCCATAAAATACACTGTTATGTCTTCCATTTGAAAAAACACACCTTAACTGCCTCATAGCCCTGTAAAGGCCAAAAGCCAGGCACTGCTGTCATGGGGCTCTACAGGCTAACCGTGTATCTGCAGCTGAGAGAGCAGGGGTGGAAAGCAGTCCACCCAGTAAAGGAGTTAATTCAGCTGGTGGGGATGGCTCTGGAGGTCCCCCATGGCCAGATGGGCCTTTCCAAGAGTTCAGCATGTTCTCCATTTGGAGCTTCACTGATGAAACTCTGCAGAACTTTAAGGTCGAGCATCAGGCGTGCCCCAGCTTCTGGTCAGATACAGGATCAATACCACATCTCTGGCCAGCACGTCAGGGCACATGGCTGCCGATGGCACATGCCCAGGGCACAGCAGAGCAACAGGAGGAACCAGACGCCTCCCACCTGGGCCTGCAAAGTCCATGGCAGCCCACTTGAATCATTACTGACAAGTCCTGTGGCAAAGACACTGCATGGGTTTTCTGCACCCTGCCTCCAATGCGTTCACTGGATGACTTCACGCAGCCAGACATGGCCAAAAATGTGCCTCTGTGAACTAATGAATTGGTTTAATTGTCTGCCAAACCTGAGAGCAGCCAAAAGTAACAAATTAAAGTTTACAATCCTGTGGTCTCATTTACAAGGGGATAATACAGCAACTGTTTATTTTGTGAGATGCTGTAGTCAGTCGGGAGAAAATTACAGCCCCTGTATAATATTAATAATAATCATCATCATAAAAATACTTTTAATAGGAAACACCGATGGTTGTTTTGCTCCATTAACTTGCACTATTGTTCCAGCCTGTCTGGCTGCCGACTCAGCATGGCAGGGGGTGTCGATTCCCCAGAGGCAAAATTGGCTTCACAGCCACAACAGCTCACAGCAGCTTCACGCTGTGGCACGAGTGTTTAATAATCTCCATGGCTGTAGCATGGCAGCATCAATGGGAGGATCTGCAGGGCCAGATGAGGCTTTACGGGGCCATGGAAAGAGCTCCAGGGGAGGAAGGAGGTGCCAGGGTGCCTGGAAGCTGCTGACAGACTTTATGGCTGACATCCCCCTCCCGGAGCAGACAGGCGAGGTGGGAGCAGCAGCTCTGCAGGCTTTGGGGGATGTGCAAACTGCACCCTTGTGCAGTGGTGCAAAAGGATAGAGGAGCAGGAGCAGCCCAGCATGAGACAGCGCTCTCAGTGCCCCCACAGAGCAGGAGAGCCAGGGCTGTGCAGGGCTTTGTTGCTGCTGCTCTGGCACCAGCCCCAGGATGGCCCCACTGACAACTCAAGTCAGCTCACGGCCCATGGGCAGGTGGCTCCGTGCCTGCCCTGTGCCTGCACAGAGGTGCGTACGCTGTGATGCTGCCAGGGCAGGAGGAGCCCTCTGGGCTGGGGATGGATCAGCCCAGCACTGCAGTGCTGGCACAGGCTTAGAGACCACGGGCCAGGGACCAAGCAAATCTGGTGGCAGCATCTGTGCTTGTGAGGACCATTTCAGGCCTTCTAACTCTTTCAAGCCGCTGCATCAGGAGCCCAGGCTGCATCTTGCCCCATTCAGGGCTGCCAGTGCTGGGGCTCCACTGGGCTCTGGCACCCTCCTCCCTTCAGTCATGGCTCCAGGGAGGTGGGGACTTGCGAGAGAGGCTTTGGGATGAGGGAGGGTCCTAAACATGGGAAAGCTGCCATAACTATTTTGTCTGCAAAGGAGAAGAGGCCCATAGGAATGTCAGCAGCTGGGTGAACGGCTGTGTCGCCAAAGGCAGCTGAACGGGAATGCGAGAGGGGGGAAAATAAATAAATACATCCGTACATCCCCATGAAATGAATCCCTCTCCATTCAGCCATTTCCCTTTATTCCTTCCTTTTAGAAGCAAGGTTATCGGGTCTAACATCACATCCAAACATTTCAGCACTAGCATTATACGGGATGCTCCAAGGTCAGTGCCTACAGCTGTAAACTCATTAGTCTTGTCTTTTGTGAGAGAAGAAAGCCTCTTCATTCCTCTCGTGCCCCCTTCCCCCTAATTAAAATTAAAGTATTTCCTGGCCAAAAGTCATTTCTGCATACATTCATCTCAATTCTTTTCTGTTTGGATAAACCACCCTCTGGTACTCTGAGGGTGTTATGTATACAAACTATAAACTCTTAATGGTCCTGCAGTGTGTTATGACTGGCCTAAAGAGCTAAAGCAGGCTCTGAAAAAAGTGGTTCTTGGCAACGCTGTGTATGGAGTTCAGGCTCATCAGTCATATGCAATTAGAGATTAAAAGTGCTTGATGGGCTATAGGGGAGACCAGCACGGAGGGAGATTAGGAATGCAAGAGAGGAAATGCAAACAAAAGCTTTTATCTCGGTGCAGCAGTGGCTACCACAAAAGCAGGGATGGGAGGACAGTCATTTTCTGGAGGCACCCACAGCCTTTCCAAGCTGGAGGGCCCAGCGTGCTGAGCACTGTGCCCCATCTCCTTCTGATGGCCACCCACATCTCAAGTGGGCTGATGCAACCCCTCAGGGACCACCGCGGCTGGCGGCTGTGGCTCAGGGGGGCACAGGAAAGCCAGGCTCAGGAGGAGGTTTGTGCCATAGTCCAGGCTCACAGGGTCCTATTGCCAGCTGCCTGCAGACACAACGCCTGGCAAATCCCACCCAGCTGCTGGTAAGGGCAAATCTGCCCAAAACAGAGGCACCTGGGAGGCATTAGGAACCTGAAGGGTTCATAGGGATGGGGAGGGAGCTATGCTTCTCCTTTCTTGAGCAAAGGGATGTTTCTCAATTGTGGTGCTGCTGCTTGGAAGGGGAGGTGGGGGTTTGGCACATCAATGCTTTCAAAAGGTTTGCAGACATTTTTATCTCATGCTCTGCTATATGGGAGCCCTGCTACACGCTGAAAAAGGCCGATGGGGCAAGGCAGCTCCCTGCTGACCACATCCTTGCCCAGATGCACCCAAGGACGGGCAGGAGCAGGAGATAAGAGGTGAGATAAACAGTTGGGATTGGCAGGGACTGTCTTCCCCTTCCATACCTTCAGTCTATGTAGCCTCACTAATTTTGGGCAGGCTTAAAACACTGCGCTAATACGGACTACAAGGGGACATAGAGATGCCTTTTTTGCCAATAGGGCAATGTCTGCAGATTGCATTTTCCCTTGCAGTGAAGCATAGTTGTTTGTTAATGCACTTTGATTTGAGCTATAAAAATGCTAGGAGGGGAAAGGTGTTACGTGAGCTGGGTAGGGCAGTTCTGACCCCATGGTGGAATGCAGACAAGCCACCAAGGATTAAACACCCTCCATGCCATCACAGTAAATGTGTGCTGGAGGCTTTTCTGCTCATCATCAGGACTCAGAGCACCCTCAGGGATTCAGTGCCCTTTGCTGGGTCACTGACTCAGTGACAAATTAGGGGAAGGGCTCCATCAGAGCTGCCAATGTGGCCTGGCAGGTCTCCTATGGAAACAAGGACAGAGCTCAGCTTTCGAAACTGCCTGAGAGTTCAGCCTTTCCGTCTGCATCTTCAAACACTTTTGTGCTTTGTGTAGGAGGAAGGTGTGAGACAGTTCTTTTGTGCACAGGGGTCACCCACTCCAATAAACTTCTTCCCATAGTATCAGGAGACACAGGTGAGACTTACAACCTTGTGACCTTGTTGATGAGGCTATCTGAGCGTGTTAACCCTTGAAAACCAAGGATGCTCCCCTCCTTTCTCTCTACAGCACAGCAGTTGTCCTTCCACCCTTTAGCTTTTCCTACCCACAGCTAGCAAGAGAGCCAGGGAGGCACTGTGCTGAAGGAAGGAGTTGACTCTTTATGGAGTTTCGTTATAGATGTCTCAGTCAGCCATCAGAGGTTCATTTAAATGGGTTTTCTTGAGCATTAATAGGCTGCAGTAGGGCATTCATAGCCAGCTTTTCTCAGGTTTTGCAGAAAGTGATATAACTGGGTTTCTTCAAGTAAATGTGATTGCTCATAGCTGCTGAAATTGATTTGAATCACTTGCTACCAGGCTCACCAATTTAAGCCTGATAAATTGTGCATTATTAAATGGGGGAAGGGAGCAAAACTGTTCTCCCAGAGAAGAAAATGCAGGATTTATCATCAATGAGGAATGATTCCTCTCATCAGCATAGTCTGAGAAAGGCCATAATGAACCATTTGCACCTGAGAGCAAAAGCCTTCTGTCTGATACATTCCTGATCAGTCTTTGTGCTCTGCAACTCAGACATCATGGGTTCTGCCCAGAGCCAGTCAGGAGGAAAGGTAAATCTGACTGCAGTGCTATGCCTGTAGCTAAGACTATGCTTGTATCAGTGTACCTTGGCCACTTGTTAGACATCAGTCCTATCCTCTGTACAGCTGGTGGTAGCTCTGCCTTTCTGTTCAGGAGCGCTTACTGCAAACTGTGCAAGGAAGAGGAATTCAACCCCATGCCCCAAGCAATAGTACTTGCTAAAGAAACAAACACATTTTGAAGCTTTTTCTCTGCGTTTGGATAGAAAGCATCTGCCACACAGGAAATAACTGTCTGACTCTTTAGGAAGCTTGTCTTGCTCTCACCCCCACATGCTGCTCACCCATCATCATGGGTGATCACTCATGAGGTCATGGAGCTGGTGCTTGAAAAAGGACTGGTCTCTACTGCTGCGGTAATGACAGTAGTGTTTTGGCTTGATATTATGAAATGCATTTTAGGCAGTTTCAACCCAGATGCCCCAGCCTCTGACCCCATCTGCAACAGTGACTGGGCATGCAAATGGATGGCACTGAATTAGTGTTTTTCATATACAGCATAAGCACATGTGTTGGATCCCACTGCCTCATCAAGCCTGGCATCCTGCTTGAGTGTCCCAGCATGCAGGAGGCTGTGTGATCAGGTACCACAGTGGGTTTTCATGCAAGCACTGCGGTTATTGATGCATTGCTGTGTGACAGCTAAGTCCTGTGCACAGGCTGCTTGCTTGCTCCCAGGGGGCTGTGGGCACCATGCATCTTGCTCCGAGCCTCATGGCCTGATGGATGGATCCGTGTTAATGAACTCTAAAGGGAACCACATGGAGCCCTCTTTGCTGGAGGCACAAGCCTAAGGGGGGGAGTTAAAAGGGGCCAAAAAAAGAACAGTAGACAACAGGGATAGACTCCAGATAGCTCCTTTGGGGATGTGAAGGTTGTGCTTGATTAAAAGCAGTGCTGTATAAAAATGTTATTGGCTATGCTTGGAAGATGGCATTCAGTGCAATAAGAATGTACAGCAAACCTAATATGCTCCCTATGGAAAGGGCTGAGGTGTGTGTCAGTGAATGCATCCTATCATCTTATCTTTGATCCCTTCTCTTTAGTAGCTGGGTTTTTCCTCCCCGTGCTGGGAGGTTCCACTTTCTCCCAAATATGTAGGCATCCCTCCTCTGTGGCAGTGTGCAAGCAGTGGTGCAGAAAAGATCTTTGATGAGAAGATTCACAAGAGCAGAGAAATGTGACTGCCTCTCTGGGACACACTGATGACTGGTATAAAAACCCCAGACCCTTGAATCCCATCCTGAACTCTCAGGGTGTATTTATTTTGGATGCTGTCAGCTTAGCTACATTAGTGCAGCTGGAATGAGCCTTTCAGAAGGTGGTGCACAGATCTATTTGCAAGTAGTTTGCACTAGACTTTGTCTGGACATGCTTGGTTTTTAATACTTTCCCAGAACACTTGTAAATTTTTATTTCTGCTGAGAGCAGGAGAAACGAGCTGCTGGACACAGAATCAAGTTGATTGTCTACAAAGTTTAATGCTGTTTTCTTGCTCTATTATTTGGCTATTCTGTGTTTGTGCAAAACTCTGTTTTAAAAGCTCACTCGGAGCTCCTGGGCTGTGCAAGGAAGAGAAGGGGGAAAAGCTATTTCTTTGCTCTGCCAAAATATACAAAATTTTATGTACCATGATGGAAAGTTAAGGTGAAAAGGGCTGGATCTGAGACAAGAAACATTTCTTTAATATTCTCTGCTTTTTTTTTTTTTTTTTTTTTTTTTTTAAACAGGATTTGCTGTTGCTTTGAAAGCCTCCTGCTATTTTACAGGCAATAAAAAGAGAGACTGAAAACATTTATTTCCTGAGACTTGCTCATTTCTTGAGCTCTGTTAAACTGAGCATGCCTAGCAAAGGGAAGGGACGGCATGAGCCCAGCAAACCCTTCATTCAGCTGGGGAGACCAAGGTTTGCCTGCTTGGTTGTAGTAACTGAAAGCTTCATTCTGCTTTGTAGCCCTTGTCCTAAGCCCTGTGCAGCCCTGGGATCCCCTGAGGATGGGACCTGCCATCCTGAGGCCACATGAGCTCCTGGGTGCTAAGACAGCCATGCAGGTGAGCAGGCTGCCACCTTGGTTCCTACACCGGTGACTGGCCTTTGCTCTCAGGTAAGCCAAAAGATTTCAGCCATCCAGATGCTGACTGGTGTCAACAGCATCCCCCTGCTTGGCCAGGAATGTCATCAAGTTCATTCAATGTCATCCAGCTTCCCATGGGCTGATAGGGGTCACAGGTACAGGTAGCAACAGATCTTGAGGTCTGGCCCAGCTCCTCAGGACAGAGAGGCACATGGGTCATCTCCTGCAGTACTGTCTGCTGCCAGGGCTCCAGTAGGATGGTGACCCTGTGCTTGGCTTCTCCTAGTGAGTTTCGGTGGCAAATCCAGCTTATGGACGCAGAGGTCAAACTTGCAGCTGTCCATTAGAGTTCACAGAGCATTTCAGAAGCATGTGCTGTGAATGAGAGGATGTGTGAAATCAAAAATATTTTCACATTATTCTCATACAGTTTAGCCTTCCTTTGACCTACAGCTTTACTTTTACTTATTGCCATTGTTTTTGGCTGAAAATTACAAAGCTGAAAGAGCATCTGTTCCAAATAATGCCGGTCAGGCTTCTGGATAACAGCTCAGCAGCTTCCTGCCAGGAGCAGTTGCTGTGGCTTCTTGATTACTCTCAAGATGTATTTGATGTTTTGGGGAGGATAAGCGAGTATTGTGAGGAAGATAGATAGGAAATATTTGTTTGTAGAAAGTCTGGATACCAAAGCCCCAAACACCTTAACTAGGGTGTAACTACATAGTTTGGGTGAAATCCTTCAGTGGCAAAGGACATAATACAGCCTTTAAAGATCATTAAACAAAGATGATCTTTTGGCAAACTGACTACCAGATACTAAATGAGTATGAAATAGGATCAATTGGGAGGCATGTACACTTACAGAATCCACATCTTTTAATATCTAAAAATATATCCTTTACTCAAGTGCCTGGTTTTTAGACATGAGCCACCTTGTTTGTTTGCTTTTAACTGAGAAAAGTCAAAACACGTTTTCTTCAGCTCGCACCAGGCAGATACTAAACACTTCAGAGTAGTCCCTTCAGTTCAGAAAGCAGCCCTGCTTGCCTGCACACCTCAGCCTCAGAGGTGCACAGCCTGGGGAAAACACACCCCATGCAGCAGACCCTTTCAAGCCTGGCTGCCGAGCAGCAGGCTGCCTGACCTCTGTCTGCAGGGCTGGCCAGCAGCTTTGGCTCTTTCAAGATAGGCCTGGCTTGGCTTTGGTGGCTGTGGTCCATTTGCCTCCCTGCAGCACAGGTAGGCAGGGGATTACCAGGCAGTGGGAGGAGTGCTGCTATCACAAGCAGATCAGCTACTTGTCCTGGTGTCCCTGGCTTGCTCACAAGCTCACTCCAACAGCAACACACTTACAGCTCCTCTCTATTTAGCCTAGCCAGCAACGGGATCACTGGTGGTGTGGTTCTCATTGCGGTGGTGCCATAGGATGGCTGCTGGGCTCCTGCCAGCCCCTGCCTGCTCCTTCTGCAGCCCTCTTGTGCTGAGCCCCCTTCCTGGCTGGGCTCCAGCAGCATGTCTAGTGTTCAGCCGACCTCAATCCCTACTGAATGCCTTAATGCAATGTTTTTCTTCACTTCTAAAATGGTTGGCAGCTCAACCTCATGAATCCATCGGTGTTGTGCACCTCTGCCCCTCAGACACATGGCTCCATTTAGACCTTGTGTACCATCAGCCTTTCATTGTAATGAAGTTTTATTTTAGGCAGAAGACAGGGAAGCAATCCCAGTGGCTGGGCAACTGCACCATTATTTGCAAATGGAGGAGCAAGTTCTGTTCCTGGGGGGACAGCTCAGGCTGCCTGTGCCTGCTGTCCGACACCAATGCACATCTTGCCCCCCGGGGCTGCACCTCAGTTTTACTAGGGGCAAAACCAAAGCTCCCCATCGCCTCACCTTCATAGTCTTTTGACTCCAAAATCTACATTGTGGCAACTCAGAGCTTTAGAAATGCATGATGGAAATTTTCTGTTTGAAATATCAGGGCTTAACTGGTATCTTCATCTTTGGCTTTGACTTTAACAGGAGCGTGGCACTGAGTATGTGTGTGAGCAGGTGCCCTATCACACAAGCAGAGCAGTGGTGAGATGCACACTACCATGTATACCTGAACCTATTTTTTTCAGGCTTTTTTATATCTATATTTTAGCATCTTGAAATTTCTATAACTAGAGGACAAAGATACAACATGACTAGGAGGGATGGAATTAAATCTCAGCTGCTTATTCACTCTAAAATATTTACTAGCGAAGGTAAGTACAGACAGAAGTTGTACAGACGTTAAAATACTAACTTTTAAACAGAGTAAATGGGACATCAAAGTCTGACTCTACTCCTGTAGAGTCAGGTTCTTGGCTTCAGTGGCAGAAAATCCCAAACTCAGACTTTCCTTTTGACTATGAAGGGGCAATGGCAAGAGCTGCACCTTCGTCACAGTCCAATGTCTCATTGCTGAGTGCATGACTTGAACTCTCCAGCAATAGCTGGAGACTGGAGGCCACAGAGTCTAGAAGCCTGGGGTTGTTGATGGCATGTTGTGTACACAGGCCCTGTGCTGGTCGGCATTGCTGCCAGATGGAAATGCACAGCAGGTTCCTCACATTTCCTGCGATAGGGTAGGAGGATCTTGTTTTGTCCTAATTTACTTGCCTTCTGTTATCTTGGATGACCCTTACATATTTCTGATCATTGTTTCTCTGCTTTACTTCAGTTCTGATTATTCCCTATCTCACAGTATTTTATTATCTGTTCAAATGGTTAAACAGGAAATTAAATGGTGTAAAAAAATATGACATTGAAAACCTGAAACTTCTTAATTTTTTTGGCTGAATTCCCTTTACTAAATTACCTGGGGTTTTATTTGCTGCACTGGGTCCCCAGGCTCCTGACTAATGTTTCAAAGTGTTAGTGGGGTTTCTCTCACTTCCCTGTACTCTCCCACTCACCCTCCAGCCAATATCACAGCCTGTCCATCCTGAGTGGTCTGGATTTTTGTTGGATTTGGGGTTGGTTTTGTTTGTTTTTTTTAAGGCTCTGTTTCCCCACTGTATTAATATTAGTGGAGCTTCATTAGTGCTAGCACACATGGGCCCTGTGCTTACCTCTCGGCTATCTAAATATGTACCCTGAACTTCACAGCATGCAGATCATCAAAGAAATTACAAGCTGGAAGTCAGCAGATTGACACAGTTGTGAGAGAGAGTGTGTCACCAATTTACACCTATGTGTAATGAATGAATGTTTTCTTGCAAGCATATTACTCAGCCTGAAGGTAAACGGCTGAGTCAAGGATAAAACTGATATTGCAACATTGGGCTACAAAACAGTACTGCGAGAAGTGGATTTCTGGGATTTTATGGGACAGCAGGCTGAGGCATGCCAAGAGGTTTCATCCAAGATGGGTGCCTGAAGGTTACATCCTCATCTGGAGTGTTTGTAGTATGGGAGTAAATAGAGCTTCCTTGGCAGAGACCAGCTCTGAATTAGGGATGGGGTGGGAGAAATGCTTTAGGAGTCACTCACCCAAAGCACGATCCCCTATTAATTAACAGGAAGAGTTCCATGTGCTATACATTCCAAGAGGCTTTGCTTGGCAGCCTTGTCAATCATTCCCAATGCACTTTAAGGTGGGAAATTTGGTCATCTTATAATCCTTTGTTGCCTATTGTGTATTGAGCTTTTGCGTCTGCTCTGCTGCTGGTGTACCAGCCAAATGCTTTAGTGGTGCTGTTTTGCTTAGTAATGTGCGCATGTGAACAGCTAGCAAAGCTGAGCCATGTCCCTCCTCCTCCCACGTGCTGTAAAGGCCAAAACCTTGCTGAAATGTTCATTTTTATAACATCCTGCAAGACATGACACAGCCCTCGGTTCTGGGGCCCATTGTGCAGAAACCAGCTGCAGGTGGCGAGAGGGCAGATTACAACAGCATCAGTTCAAATCTTTGTTTTTATACCTGTACCAGGAAGCCTACAAATGATTATCCCCTGGGTTTACCATGAAATGAAGCTCAGTAATTCACAAGGCAGTGAAAAGAAAAGGGAAAAAAAATAGTAAAAACATGATATAAGGGACTTGTTACTCCCCAAACCATGCATTATAAATGTAGGAAACCCACAATTAGAGTTGCACTCTCAAGTCTGCTCAGAAAAGTCTAAGCAGAGCATGCAAAAAAGGTGACTGCATGGGTATGACATCCAAAGCAAACTCAACCTGACCCTGCAGTGACCTACGTAATGACCACAAATATTCAATTTAGGTCTGATTACTTCAAACTGAGCTTTAAGGAGCAGTGGGGGAAGTTTCTAGTTTGGTTCCTTGCACCTTTGTGGCACTGCTGTGGGCAGTTTCGGTGGGAAGTGGCTGGACAAAGCAGCCTGGAGATGCTTTGCAGCCACAGAACATCTCCAGAGGGACATGGGGATAGTCAGAGCTATGCAAGAGGTCACCTGAAATACTGCACAGCTCCTGCAGCGCATCTGGTACTGGGCTGAGGGGGTGCCTCTTGTAACTGGGATGCATTGGTGAACATGGAGCTAAATTTCCAGTTACTTCAGTGACTTACAGACTGTGCCAGACCCTGCATCAAGGGCTTCTGTGCTTTAGAGGAGCTGTACTCCTGCTTTAGTTTCTCCCCAACTAGTGCCATATTGAAGCTAAGCAAAGGGTGCAACAGCAACCTTTAATGTTCAGGTTTGGGGTGAGCTTTAAGATATGGACAGCCAGCTCAGTACCAAAGCATCTCCTGCTGCTGTAGCACTGCCTCATCCCAGGGAACAGTCTGCAGACCAGGGAATCACTCCGTGCAGACTGTCAGTCATGGGAAGGTGGCAGGTGGTTGAGTTCTTCGGTCACAATAACTCCATTTTGTTACTAGAGCTTGTTTGTAGCCTATGTAATCATACCAATTAGATACAACCACTCTTAGCTGCATAGCTTAATTACAACTAATGCACATCATTTCAATTAATTTTAATTATATGGAATATGTGAAGAGTCTGTTACTTCATTGTTAAAATCATTTGGGGCAAACAAGACTAAAGTGCTAAATTTCATAAAGGACCTAGTTATTAATTTTAACTCACTAATGAATGGATGTGTTTCTAAATTCTCCAAAGATGTAGTTTCCACTTGAAGAGTCAGTACTGTAGATTTATGGATATACTGGCTTTCACAGAGAGATTTAGTCCCAGGTTTTAATGCAAAATGGAAGTGCCCCATAATGCTGTCTCAAGCAATACTTCCACAGAAGTTATTTCATGCTAATTAAAAGTAACTACCTTAAAATTAACATCACTGCTGTTGAAATATCACTGTGTGGAAACTCTTCTAACAAAATAAATGTGGGCATGACCACTTACTTGGAATAATTTTAGCTTCTAATTAATCCAACAATTTTCTAAGACATTGAAACCTACCGCCTACAAGCTCATTTCTATTTAGCCTATGAAAGAAAATGTTTAATGCTGCTTGAGCAAGTTTGGAAAGTCTTATTTATGATATGTACTATTTTTATCTGCTCTTATAAATACTACTCCTTTAGAAATAAAATGTTTCTGGAGTTTGCTACATTAAAAGGAAAAGAAAACATAGCAGAAACTTTGAGTCGTGTTTGAAAGCATAAAAAGATTTATCTTATCTAGAGCAACCGGTACAGGATAACCAGTGTTATCTTATCACCGCATATTGATGTCAGGGTTTAAAAGGACTTGAGGCTGTTATGCTACATGGAGCAGAACTCCTACACTGATAAACACTGATAAAGCTGCACTGCTCTAATCTAAACTACACCTTCTTTCTGCCCCAAATACACTTGAGAAGAGCCAGAAGCATTTTTCCTAGCATAGCACAATCCTCTGAGTGAGGGTGGGCTCCCTGGCCTGCTGCTGCTGCTGGGGAAGGTCCCTGAGCATAGCCAAGGCTGACAGCAGCCTCAAGGAAAAGAAACGAAACCCATTTCCAGGCTGAGCTTTGCCCATGGCCATTGCTAAGCTCCAGCCTTACAGGAATAACCTGAAATAAAGGCGTGGGGTTTTGTCAAAGGGCGATGTTCATGTGAGAAGGTAATGAATGGGTTTAAAACTGATTACCTTCTTTAAGTGGTAGCAGCCCACACTTGGTAGTGCTAACTGTATCAGCTTCAACCCTTCAGCAGCCTGGCTGGAATCATGCGTAATTTCTCCAGGAAGGGATGTGCAGCCCTAAGGCCTTTGCTTGAAGAAAAAGAGATATCCATAAAGTGAATCAGGTCCTGCGAAGTGAGAGCTTGTCAGGCATGGGAATGCAGGCTGAGAATCCAATTTGCATACATGGTCTCATCTTGCCTAAGTAACGTAGATGCTCACTGACTGACCTTGATGTAATCTTCATGTTTAAAGCCATTGAATCAGCCTTCCAGAGGAAGATGGATGCCAGTTAACAACACAGCGATATCAGTGCCCAACCCTGCTAGAAGCATGTTAGCAATGTCAGGGGTCTCACTTGCCCTGCATGGCCAGCTGCTGCGCTCCAGCAGTGCTCAGCCACAAAACCACCAGCCTTTGGGCATGGCCTGCAGTTGGCCTAAGTTTGCTTCAGGGAAGGGGCTTCTCTCCAGGTTGTGGTAAGGGCATGGGTGTGACACTGATAATATTGTGTACGTTGGAGGCAGGGAGTTACCAAGTCATGGATAGTGTCCCTCCATCACTTCTGTCTGCACACAGCCTTACAATGGGAGTGGTGCAGTGCAATGAGACAAAGGGCAGGAGGATGTACAATAGACATAAGGATGTATAAAACTGGTAACCAACATAAAAGCTCATACTAAGGACCAAAGTACAAGGCTGAGACAGTCACGCTATAGATGTTCAAAAGGTAGTACATAGGACACCCTCATATTCTATGTATGAACTCTGAGCTTGACACCTCTTGCCTGCGTGTGCAATTCCAATTAAATTTGGGTGTATTAATCTCTTTATTCTTAATAGGAACTCAGTTGCTTGCTCGCTCTCAACCCATTTTCTGCCAACTGCAGATAAAACACCCAGCCAGCCCTCTGCTTATTTGATCCTAAGGTGAAGCGATCAAACAAGCCTGCAACCTCACTGAAGGATCATACAGAATGAGAAAGTGGGCTGCAAGGCAGATTAGTGAATGGCTTCCATTACAGCTCTAAGCATAGACATATGCTGTCTTGGCAAGTTTCTTTTCCAAGCCTAACTTTCCTCCCTTTCCTTTAGTTTTGCTGTGGTGTCAATGTCCCTTTCTCCAAGCACTCAGGATAAAATCTCACACTTTAGAAACATGGCAGCCATGAAAGTACCTGATATTGCAATCTACCATGAGCTGGACCAGCTTCTTTTATTTCACTAGAGCTGCCTCATCCAGACATAGATGTCACGACACATATGGTACAACATATATCCTCTCAGTGTTGCCTTGAGCTGACAGAGTGTGATTCCCAGCCATGTGTCGGCAGAGTCACTGCACTACAGCCCTAGAGACTAAGATCCTACTCACTCTTTCCACGCTTTTTAATAAACAATAGGTGGCAATTTTACCAATTAAGTGTGTGGGGAAGCAGCAAGTTTGGATCAGATGCACACAGCGGCTGCCACAGCATGACTACGCAGCTCAGAGAGGTTGCAAGCACTTAAGCAAGACAGAATTATCATAGTGCAAGATTAGTTCAGATATCATAAAGCACTGTTCCACTTCCAAGAGCTCCCCACCAGGAAATCTCCACCCATCTCTGCAGTTAAGATGTGTATCTGTCTTGCAGTGTTAATTGCGCTGGCCTGCCACTTTGCGTGGTTTATGTAGGCGGCCCAACTTAACAAACCTGGGCAGTAAGGGCATTCCAGTGCTGGGCTGGATAGTTCAAAAATGAATGTAAGGCACGTAGTTCTGCTGAACCTGTGGTTTAAAGCTTCTAATTGCTAACTTTCATCTTTTACCAGCATAAATAATAAATGTGGCATGTTCCCCATTTTCCATCACCACCACATTATTAAAGCAATAAAACAATTTCAAAGGTGTGGTTATCATAAGCTAATGGCACCTCTAGGGGATTAGTAACACCCCAAGAGGCTTCTTAGTCTTAAAAAAACGGACACCCCCTGTCAATCTCTATTAGCTCAGTTGCGTGAGAGTGTGTGCACAGAGCTCCCTGCTCATGCTATGCCACTCGGCACACAGGACAAGTTAAGTGACACAACTGCAGGCATAATTAGGTCAAGACATGCTTCCAGGCAGACAATTAAACGAAAAAGAGGAACCCTGCAATCACACACAGATCAGATCATGTATACTTGCAGGTAAAACAGCTGCAGCTTTTTTTCAGCCCAATTCAGAGCAAAGGGAGAGTCTCCCTTTTTACAGGAAGAAACGGTGAGCAAGTGCTGCCATGATTGCAAAGAGTTCTCCTTGCTGCACACCTGAGGGCATCTCCTCAAGATCAGGCTAGTCAGGAGGGAGTAGGTGACTCTGAGGGAGCCATTCGCCTGCCTGGAAGCATGGGTTTTGCAAACCTCTGCTGACAGCAGAGCTGTCTGAGAAGGTGAGTCTGCAGCCTGCCACACCAGGTGATTTGGGAGTACTCCCTACACACAACTATTTTGTGGATGTTGCTCTCCTACCTCCTGCCTCTCCACAGCCTTGGTGTGACATCACTGGGAGTCAGGTTAGTTTTAGTATCTTCTGGGGCATTAAGACCAAGCTATTTAGCACATCAAACCAACAGTATTAGCAAACAGACCTTCATTTAAGGTAATTATGCATCAAGGAGACTGTCTTATCTTTCATCTCCTGTTTATTTTGCTGACAGTCACCCAGATTCTTTAACTAATACCTTCCCTGCTATCAGTTATCAAAGCAATGGTGGAGGTGGAAGACAGCTGAATGCACTAAGCTCTAAACACAGCAAAAGCTTCACAGGTGGGAGGAGGAGGAGGGACAGCTGAATAAGGGTAAATAAGGCTGCTACCTCTGTCTTTGTCTGTCTGTCAGCAATGCTGAGTTGAGAGTCCTGTTCCTACAGGATTTTGTACAGCCTGGAGCAGGGCTGGGATTTGAAGGATGCTCTGTCACACCATAGAGGCTTCAGATGAGCATAGGCATTTGCTAATTGCTATTGGAAATGATTTCAGTGAATCTTCAACTCCCACTGTGCCCATACTTGGCTATCATCCTCAGTAAAGGGGCCAAGGGTGGGAGGATGCAGAGAATGAGCGTAAAACAAAGCGCAGTGACCTCAAAGATCAGTATCAGGCTAAGAGAGACCTTCAGATACCTCCTTCTCTCCTCTTACACACGAGGGGTGTATTCAAAGTCTGTGGCAGCCAGCAGAAGGCATTAGTGTGACCACTGCTTCAGTCCCATCACCCAAAAAGCACACTGGGAACTGAGCTGCTTGATCCCACACTCAACTTTAAGGTAATAATGGAAAAAGGAATCTTAGGAACGTTAAAATGTCTGTTTCCACCACAGAATGGTTGGGGGGGGGGGGGGGATGCCAGGTGACAGTGAAGCAATGGAGTACCTGAATTAGGGAAGATGCATTGCTAACTGGATGGTCTTTGCTGTGATTGCTGTCAGGACTTAGTCAATAACCTAGCTTACTGTTACTCATCAGAAGGATACACTACATGGTGCTGTCTCTCAAGTGTGTTCAAAAGAAAAAGGTGGTGAAATGCCTTGAAAGAACAAGTCCTTGGAGTAAATCATACTGCAGTGCTCAAATTGCAAACCTACCAGGAATAAGAGTGAACACAAGATGTAGGATCTGTCTCACTATTAAGAAAAGAGTAGAGGGAAATGGAAGTAGCTTTCACTGAAAGCAATGCTAGGACATGGAAATAGAAAATAATGCAAGTGTGCTGCATAGCCATCATTCATTGCTTTACCAGCAGGCCGCACAGTAAGTTAGCACTAAGCTCCTTCCTCTCCTAATTTCTTGGTCAAATGAACCCGGACAGTCTCTGGGATGCACTAGCTAGGCACTCTGGGCAGTTTTGCCATGTGTATATCCTTCAGTGTAAGTTTTCTCACGTGACATAAACGGTGAGTTTTAGGGCTGTGGCAGCCTCAGCTTCCAGCTCTGCTATTTTTCCCAGACAGGTTGGATAGTATTTGACCTGAGAGTATCAGGGTCAAAAAAAAAGCAAGCATATTTGGATGAACTACAGGAATGGTGACAAGGGGATCTGTGTTTCAGGGATGCAGTCTACATATGCTTTTCTCCTGAATTCAGTACGTGCATAAAACAAAGGGCAGAAAACCAGACCCTCTGAATTCATTCACCATCTGATTTCATTCTGTTGTCAGACATGACTGTTGCCATTCAAAGTTTTTCATTCCTTTTATGGGCATATCTATAGTATTATGTCCATGGATTAAAGGACAAGAAATATTTTTCTGTCAGTTACAACTACGCAATGGAAAACTGATGTTATACAGACAGAAAACAGGGTGAAAATTAAATAGCCAAACAAATTTCAAACAGGAATCAATAGTGGTCTGGAAGTTACTGTAAGCTTATATTTAGTAAAATAAAACAGGTAACTGTGTCTGATAAGCAGAACAATTGGGAGAAATATTTTGGTGTTTATAGCTTTCTCATATGTGTCTGATGGAAAGAGTAATTTAAATCCTTTTGGATATTGGCACAATCATGCAGATGACAAAAGCATGAACTGTAAACAAAGGACTGCGAGAAATGAATGCACTGTGTAACAGAAGGATATCCAGGAATGTGTAATTCATTCATAGTCTAATACAAAGAGTAAATTGGGATACCAGAGCACTTTGCTGACTCCATTAAATGGGGAGATTCTGAATGCACCTGGAGGAATAATATCAAAAAATGAGCTAGATAGACTAGAAAGCAACAAAATACGGAGATTTAATGTGGAAAACCTGTAAATAAATCTGTCTAGGGAAAACTAATCCAAAACACAGATGTTCTCCTGGAGAGAGAAATCTTGAAAGCAATCATGTTAAAGCAGACACGGAATGACAACAGAGTTAATGGTAAGTCCCTGGTGCAACAGGCAGCACAAATCGGTATGGGGAGTTTGCTTGCGTTCACTGACAGCCCACTGTTAGTCACTGCAGAGCACATTGCTGCTGTAATCTTGTGCTCATGAAATGTTAATTCTAGCAGTGTGATGGGTAGAGAGATAACAAAAAGTGGAGGCAACTGTAAGAAGTACACAGAATTATGACAAGCTTGCAGGAAACAACTCATATAACACGTACTACCACTGGGTAAGGTGTAAGATAGGAGATAAGCCCATTAATACTGAAACTGAAATATTACATGTTCCATTGCATGGCAGATTTAAAAACTAAATAGAAGACTAGAAACCTAGTGGCAGATCATCTCTGGTGTTACAGAGTTCAGGTGTCCTCAGTCATTCATCTTGCAATTTCATCTTAAAAACCTGCCCATGACTGATGGTCAAAACTCCATTCAAAGGCATCAACAGAAAAGGTTCTGTCTGTCAGTTTTTCTTAAGAAAAACCCTTTATTCTTAAGAAAGGTCACTAGATTAAAGGTAATTAAAATGTCCAGACACAAACTCTCAAAAATGTTATTTTATACCCAGAAAAGGAAATATTAACCTTTTCTGGGCAGAAGGGCTGCAGAAGACAGTCAGTTTTGGCAGTTCCTGGTGGTGACTAGACTGGTGCTTTCCTACCAGTGCTGCATGCAGAACTGCAGGTGTGTTTGAGCACGCAACAGCTTGGGCATAAATGTGCTTACTGCAGATGAGATTTCCTGTCCTGGATTGTTTCCAATGGATACTGTAGGTCCCAGCAACAAGCAGGTTAGGCTGGGCAGCGATTCCCCATCCACAGGAATATCTGCTTCAGCCAGCACTAGCCAGTTAGTGCTGGCCTCTAGCACTAGCTGCTAGCTCCAGCTTTTATTTCCAGAGATGGATAAAATCCAGTTCGGGAGACGAGACAGTTTTTGGCGACACAGGACAATGACAGCCACTGAGAAGCATTTCTTTCCGCATTTTGTCTAGGAGAGCGCCTGAGGTCTTGAGAGGGTTATGGGGAGGGATGGGCCGTGATGCTCAGGGCGCCCAGAGGTACCCGCGCCCCCGAGCTCCCCGAAGACTGTCTTCTCACAGCTGCTAAAGACCCACATTGCCATCTAGTGCCGAGGAGCACAAGGACAGGTGCAGGAATCGCATCCAGCTCGAGCTCCGGGCCCGGGAGCCGCGCAGTGGCTTCCTGTGCAGGTCGTGGGACCCCGCTCGCCCTGGAACCGGTAACTCCACTTCGTAAGCTGAAGGCGGGGGAGAAAATCTTAACGCTTTTCTGCCAAAACCCAATTTTGACATAGATCCTGCTTTGCCCCACGGATGCTAGAGGACTTGGGAAATAAGCAAATAGCTTTGCTTAAGCTCAAAACATTATAGCTACTAATGATCTCATCCTAAAAATGCTGCAAGGTTCAGCAGTGATTGAATATCTAATATTTATATATTTCCACAGAAGTTTGCATGCTGATATACCTCCTGCCTACTTAACCTCAGCCTGGCTGCTGAGGCCTTGCTTTGCTCCAAAAGCTAAGCAGGGCTGGGTGGAGTGCAGGCTTAGGTGCCCACAGGAGCATCAAGATGCTGCAGAGCGCTTTGGTTATGTATTAATAAACCATGGCAGATCTGGAGAGAATTAGTGTGTTAACCTTCTTGCCTTGGCCAGGCCCAGCTGTGTAGCTCAGCCTTGCCAGCTGTGGCTTGCCTGCAGAGAGAGGGGAAGAGGCATGAGCAAGGCTGAGCAGGTTGGGTCCTGCCTGCGCTCCTGCTGCAGATGCTGTGTGTCGGTGCTGGCAGTGTGCTGCTGTTCCTGTGCGGTCTGGAACAGCTGCTGCCTCCCACCCAGAGGTGATCACATTATAGTAGTAAATGTCTACCTCCAAAAGAATAGATTGTAACTACAATATTTTCTGTGGCATCCTTTCATGCCAAGCACATTTGTATACACAAAGGGATGTACTAAATATTTTTCATGGGACTTTCCACCATAAGAGATTGAACTGTTAAGTGTAATTATTGCATGCTACAAGAATACCTAGAAGCCTCAGGTGAGACAAGGGCTTCACTGTGCTCACTAGAGTATACATGTTTAATAAAACTGTCTTGTCTATGTAGAGGTGGCAATCTGATTGGGATGAGACAGAGGAGTGAGCTAGCAAAATTATTTCCTCCACATCATAAAGCAGTGCAGTAGCTGACCCAGGTGTCCCAAGTTTCAGTTCACCAGCCAGTCTTTTCAATTAAATGCTGTACATGGTGGAGTTTGTTTATTTTTCAGACTGTGGTTATGACCTTGTAACAAAGGACTCAGAAAAAACAGCCCTTTCATGGTTTCATGGACTCATTGATAGAAGAGAAATCCTGTTCACTCACCTTCTCATGCCTAAGTGAGAACTTTGCAAAAAAACTTGGCAAAGACTCAGAGATCCTGGAAACCATACCAAGCAACTTGACGAGAGAGGGCAGCTGTTAAACTTCAGCAGTGAAGTGGCAATCTATGACCAGGAAGAGCCTGTGGCTTTCCAGCACTGTAGGTACAACTGAGCTTTGCTATGGCAAACATGAGGCGCAAAGGAAGGCCAACTTGCTCATCCCACAGGAAAGGTGTCTGGAAGGGGTAAAGCTTTGGGACAAGTGTCCTCCTTGCATATCTTGGTCTTCTGCCAAAAGACCTCATAAAGAAAAAGCTACTCAGGAACACCAACTGATTGCAATCTGCTCTTCAGCTGTCACTCAAGTGTACATGTGCTGAAGGTCACTCATCAGGCAATGGGCAGCAAATGTGCTGCTTCGGTAGCTGAAAGTTTGCATGTGTTCAGAAGGCTGGAAGAGCATTTCACCCACAGCCCATTAAACTGCTGCTGCCTGGCACAACAACATCCACTGGATGAAACTGAGGCCATGTAAGCAGAACAACCTTTTACACAGGCAAGTAAAACTTGAGAGACCCAGTCACTGTAAGATCTTTCTTGCCTTAATACCAGTATCTCAGTGAAATCTGTTTATTTTAGGATGCATTTTCTGTTGGAAAGAGGTGAGGTTTTATTTAAAAATATTAACTTTTCATGACATTTACTCTCAATTTCTGTACAAGCTTTTGAACCCTGTCCTTCTGGTGCAGATGAAGGACCAGCTTCTCCTTCAGTATAATTCTGCCTAAGACCATGCATTTACACTGGGAGTCAATTTTGTCCATACGGCTTGTGATTCTGAGGCAGAGGCTTATTGACAAGCACTTGCTGAAGATATTTGCATTCAGCAGGCTCATAAGCCACTTAACATCTGTTCTCTTGTTAGCAGCCTCCTCAGCATTTGCCCTGTAGGCAATAATCTACAGGACAAGTTTCCCAGCACCTACGCTACTGTAGGCTAATTCTTTAACTAAATGGAAAGCAAAGCCCAAGGCCCTGGGAATTCGCTTTTGTACAATAATCTTTTGTGTGCATACAGTGGAAACCAGAGGATTATGGAGTCAAATCATGAGAATTCAGGTCAAGTGAGATTCAGGCGGGGAGGGAAAAGATGACAAAAGCACCAGTGGGAAGGTAGTGATCCCAGGGGAAGTAACGTGACGCTTGCAGATAAGCCTGTTCTGCTGTCATGGTTTAGTTTTACATATCAGTATTAAAATTTCTGAGCACTGCTGAACATCAGCTCTCCCTTTACTGCATGAGGTTCTTTTGCATTGTATTTTTTCTCCTCTAGCAGTTGCGTTATATTGGAGTATCCCTGTGTCTCAGTTATTTTTGTGTGCCATGTCTCCATTTTCTAGATCATTATTATTTTTTTTTTTGCAATCTGAGAGCTGGTGTGTTTAAATCCCCTTCCTCCATTCAGCTCCTTGTTATTTTTCCCATTCTTGCACACTTAGCCTGGATCAAGGATTTTAAACATCCTCTAGATACACAAAGCAATTAATTTATCTCCCCTGGACATTTGCTTAATGGAAGGAAGGAAGGAAATGTCATGAAAGAAAAGCACTATGAAAAACGTGATGCTGCTTTTTCTCTTTCTGGCAAGGGATTGATCTGGATATCCAGACCAACACCCAGAAACTGTATTCAAATGCCTGCTTGCTCTTCTTACAATGCAGAAAGATTCAGCTGAATCCAATCAGCTATTTAACGTGACCTTGGCTGATGTAGGCTGCTGGGCTCATGGGAGGACGAGCTGCTGGGCAATGACTGCTGAGGAAACAGTGGAATAGAAGGTGTTAAATTAGACAAGGGTGTAAGCAAAGGAGAAAACAATATCAAGGAAAATTCACAAGTCTTCCACAAAACTGAGCAGCTGTACTGCTCATCTCAGCGTGAGGTTTTTCCTTATCTCTTTAAGATGGGCAACATGCTGAAAGGTTATGTTCTACCTATGGCATAAAATCCTGTCTCAATGACTGTGTATGAGACTTGGAACAAAATGTCCTCTCTGCTGCCTCTGTGAAATCTAGCATGCTAAGCAAGACAGGACAAGGCCACTGCACAAAGTAGCTCTATTTTCTGCTTTGCAGTGATGGTGGGAACAAGAGTAAGAATGTGTGGGTATTCAGACCATGAAAATGCTGCGGGCTGGGAAATGCAGGGTTTTTTTCCTTTTGTTTTATTTTGTTTGTTTCATGTGGGTTTGAGTTGATTGGGGCTTGCTTTGGTTGGCTGGTTATTTGGTTGGGGTTTGTCACAGCATTTTACCACTTCCAAGAAAAGAGTATATGAATCTGCCTGGATAAGAACTCTTCATTTTATGAGTCACATGTGATTTTAATGATGAATTTGCCTTACTTGGTGTACCATACATTCACTCACTGTCATGTCATTTGCATAGGTGTCACGTCCTGTCTAAATTAGCCCCACACACAGGCTGTGTCACTTAAGAAGAAGAGATAAACACTTTGCTTCCCAGTCATCCTCTGCAAGAGAATATAAAGCCTGTCAAAGGCAAAACCAGAAAATATGTTGTTAGTGCTTGTTTTGGTTGAAAAAATGATCAACTTGTAGTCTAATAAGTAATGAATATTACTGCCCTAAGGAATGACACAATCTTAATTGTTGCAAAGTCATAGATGTGTGAGGAAAGACCAGAACTAAGTTTGTTCAAGGAATCATAATTCAGTCTACCTCAGTGTGTGTTACAAAAGCCCTGAGCTGTGTGGTGCCTACATCCTTCTTTTCCTAATTCCTTTGAGATACTCTGCGTTCTTGCTCTTTTCCTTTGCGTTCCATTTTTAGTTGGTTAGTTCATATGTTCCAGATGAGCACAGACTGCATGGTGGGCCAGGGAGGGGGGCAGGAGGGATAATACTCCTCATGGTGAGTAACCTACAGCTTGGGCATCGTATTTTAAAAGTGCAGTACAGAGTACAGATGTTATGGGATGTATTATCTTGGTCTGCAGGGAACTACATCCTGTATTGGATGAAATGGTTTGACCTCTCCTATTGAAATGCTAATGTTTGTCCATTTCCTCCAGCAAAGTGAGTCTCATTATTTCTCACTGTAGCCTACATTTACCCTTCCTCCAGTCTACACCACCCTGACCTCAGGGTTTCTGCTTTTCAACTATGCACTTAAAATTCATCTGCTATGTGTTCATTTTATGAGGTGATATCATTGAAGTATAAGTATGTGTTCCAGCTGTGTTAGTGACCCTGCCCATAAACCAAGGAGGCTGGCTAAGCACACTCTTGCCCTCCCACTTAATGTGACTCAAGACAAGAAGATGCAGTGATCCAGGGTGCAAAAGTGAAAAAGAATGAAAAATCCAGATTAGACCCTGGAAAAAAAACCCCAAACCACCTCTAAGTGAAACTGACTTTTTATCTCCTTGTGTCTTCATGTTGACACTATATTAGGAAGGCTGACATCAGATATCCCCAGAGGCCCAAATCCAATTTTGAATCAAATGTAAAAGACCAGCTTGTAAAGGCCAAGAACGAATTGGTTCTGCCAGAAGAAAAATCAGCACAGAAGCAAGCTTATTTTCAGAGAATCTACTGAAATAACTGCCTGATGCCTTAATAAGGATTGTCCTGGTGTGTTTGTTTGTGGGTTTTTTGGTTTTTTTTTTTCAATTTACTGAAAGTTCAGGCTTTGAAATGACCAGTCTGTGTAAGGAACACATCCATCTCCAGATTTGTTGCATGCAGTAATCTGTAGTCAAGGTTACTTTAGTTAGCACTGAGATCGGCCTCCCTTTTTATCTTCTTGGCCTGTCTTAACACTAATCCCCAAATACTTACAAAAGCTAAACAGGTATGTGTCTGTCCTACTTGCTTCCATTTACATGTGTGAGAAGCTGCAGAGATTTTGTGCCTCTTAGCTGTCATGCTATTTCTTAGTGCCAAGTTCTCATATTGCTGCACTTCTAGGCCATTTGCTCTTGCAGAAGATTTAGGTCAGTGGTTTTTCAACCTTTTTTGATTTGTGGACCCCTAAAAATTTTTCCAGTAGTAGTGCAGACTCCTTTAGGAATTTCACATATGTTGATTGCTGTCTGGCACATATGAATTTGCTTTTTTCTCAGTCACTTTTTGCAGACTCTTTAGAAGTTTTCCATGGGCTTGCCAGGCTCTGTAGACCATAAACTGGAAACCAGTGATTTAAGTGAGCTCTTCAACCATTACTCCTCCATGTATATATTGCTGTAAAAGATGAGAATGACATAAAATGAGTAACATCAAGGCCAATATTTTGGGGTACTACGAATTTCAGTACTTTTACAGTCTGTCAAACTTGCATGCAGGGTGTTTAAGCAACCAACATTCACATATGAAAAAATACATGGCGATGGTGTACCAACACCCACGCTGTCCTGCTGTCTTAGTGGCTTTGAATACTGAGCTGTGGGTGTTCCAACACCCCCATAAATCATAACCAGTTGCCTCCAGAGCTATCAAATGACACATGCTTTTTGGCTTCTCTCAGCCTAGCCCAAATAAGGGTCTAGAGTATGATTTCTTTAGATTGAGAGCAGGTTTAGGAGGAACTGTGGGATAAAGTCGAAGCATAAATCAGCTTTCTCCTGGCACTGTTTTATGTACCATACCACGAGAACTAGTACTCCTTTAGAACCCACCAAAACCTCTCTCCTGGCTGACAGACTGCTATTAGTAAGTGACACCATCCTTACCATAGTAGGCTGAGCCTTTCTAGCCCTGCTATTTATACAGCAGCAGAGTACTGTATCTTCTTCCACTCATCACTTTGCTATTGGTGAACTGGAGGAGAACAACATCCAACAGCTTAGAATTGAGGAAAGATTGCTGTTAATTATTTACACTGCTTTAGTAGCTGTATGCCCCAAGTATTGACCATGTCTGCTAAATGACATTCAGCACAGGTGAAACGGGAGGACGGTCTATATGCCAAAGATCACCCAAGTCAAGCATGCAACAGGAGATAACAGGTGGATGGAACAGTACATAAGATAAAGTTAGTGTATTAGTCTGGTTTTGGCATGCCATCTAGTCAGTTGGTGATAGGTCCTCTTGTAGGTATCAGCAGAAAAAAGCTTTGAAGGATGATGATTTCTGTAGCTGTTACAGAACATTTCTATACTGGAGGAATGGCAGTTTGGGGGGAAAAAGCCTACGGCAGTTGTGGCAAAATGTAACAAAGGGTTGATATAGACTGCCAGTGTGGCTGATTGGAGGTAAGCTCTGAGTCCTAAAAATGAATTTAAGATGATAGGCTGAATGGGCATAGGTTAAAATGGGTACTGGAAATGAAACAAATAGCTTTTTCCTTACTGCAATAGAGAATGGTGAGTCAAAGCAGGGATGTAAATATAAAGTGATCTGGTCAAAGCAGTGCACCAGCTAGGAAAAAGAATGACACAAGACATCAAAGAACAGAAACAGAGGAGAGAATAATACAGCAGTGGCGATGCAAAGTGAAGAGAGCCTAGTTAAGAGTTCCAGCATGGATGGCAAGAAATATTAATGTATCTTTTTTGTTACACAGGAAGAAACTATAATTGTGTACATTTTTTTACCAGGAAGGCCCAGAACAAAGTCCAAGTTGAAGATGACATCTGACTTGCATTTCTTCTTCTTCAGTTGGCATCTGTTTTAAACCTACTATTCCCTAGCCTGAGACTCATTTAAAGGTCACTGTTTTGATTCTACTCTTATCCCTCCCGCCAAGAGGTTTATAGAGCTTGGTGTTCTTTATAATGAAAGCATGGTGCCCATCAGCCGATACTTCCAGATTTTAATTTTCTTTTTGGCCTCCTAAGGCTTCAATATGAAACGTTACATCTCACTGTCCATCAGAGCTACTGCTCCTGAATTATTGCCGATTTCCTCTTCATATCCACAGCAGGGATTTTTAATAAATCGAATCAAAACATAAAAAATTCTGTCCCATACCCCAGGGTTGATGGATCTGAATCCCTGCCAGTGATAAAACAGACAAGATGTTATGGGACCTTTTGGTTTTGTACAGGATGTAGAAGACAGACTCTTCCCTTTCTCAGGAGTCAATAACTACACCAGGTTAGTGAGCAAGCCTGCATCTCCAAAGGCAATGCAAAATAAAAATAACAATGTGTCTCTAGATTATGGCATTGAGAGAAAACAAGAACAAGATAAAATATTCCATTAATCCCGGTGTCTAGCCAGTAGATGATGCAATTTTAGGGCATGCTATCATTTACAAAAACAATGACTAGGCTTCTAGGTATGTATTGCAGGTGGTATCTAATTCTTATATACTTGTCTCTGGTTCAGTACCTGCACCAGTCAGTTTAAAGGTCATTAACACTGTACAATATGTAAAATACAAATAAAACTCATTAAACATCTTGACTGGATGTTGCTCAGCCTGCTGCTCTATCAGGCTGTGATTTAAAGACCTACGTACCTCAACAGCTTAGGAGGAGGAACTGCACTCAGCCTGTCATTACCATTTCCTTCAGTTTCCTTTTCTGCCTCTACATTCCCTTTCTCCATACATGTCGTGAAAAGGGGATTTGTCCCCCTTGTACCAGGGACAGTACTTCCTAGGGTTGTACAGCAATCACCCAATGCATTACAAGGATGTTCACCTGGGAGGGGATCTGCAAGGCAGAGTACCCGTTGGGTGAGTTGCTTATCCCAAACTCCACCGAAGTGCGCTCTCCTTCCTCCAGAACAGTTGACAACTTTCAGCACCTGCTTTCCAGAAAGAAGACTAGGAAAGCCTTCCCTCTGGAGCCATTGCTACAGCTCCCTACATAGTCACAGAAATCACTTCCAGCATTTAAGGGTTTGGTGCATGAATTCATTGTGCTTCCACTGCGATGCAGAGTTTTGCCTGGTCTAGACAAGCGGTCATATTTTCAGCTGATGCAAAGTCGCTTCTCAGTGAGTGCAGTGGTACTACACTAGTATGTGCAGCTGAGAATTTAGTGAGGTGATTTTTTGTGATAATGAGCAACTCTTCTGCATCTCAGTACAATGTTAAATGACAGCCCCAGACGTGAGATTGCCTTAATAATGTATTAATACAACATTTAAGTTTTTTTTTTTTCATCCTGAAGATGTCCATGCTTATATGACATTTCAGATTGTGCTGGTTTTCACTGCTAGCATTGGCTTTTGTTACTAATCTCAAAGTAAGAAAAGTAAACTTACATTTTCAATGTAGGGGACCACGTAAGTGTGTATTAGAGATTTTTGTCTTTTACTAATAGAGCATTTTACTAATTGGAGCATTATAGAAATTTTCTACTTAAATAATTATCCAGCAGAGATTTCCCTGTCAAGTAGAAGATAGCCAGGCACTCTTTCAGTAATATTTCTAATGTGGTAGGTGAAGGATCCAGAATGGCTGTACTGTATGATTATTCTGACTACTGTGTTGATAAATGAAAAATGTGAGCAGTGAAATGTATAAAAGGTATATATTTTATTATATTCTCAATGATTTTCTCCTGCTCCTTTGTCTAGAAACAGTGATTAGATTGATTTTTCTCATGTAGCAAATAGACTTCCTAACAGTAAAGTGGTCACTTGTTCAAAGCAAGGTGTCTGTTTTAAGTGATAGCTCCCTATTTTCTAAGCCAGTGAAACTTCTCCTCTGCTATAATGACATTTACAGACATCCCACACGGGGCTGACATTCCCTGCAGACCTGTAGAAAACCTGATGATGCTCCTGATCATTTTTCCTTCAGCTTTTCCACATCAATTTAGTTATGTGCAGGTTTCTGCCCTTATTCATAAGCCAGTTGAAGCTACATAGAGCTGTCGCTGCACTTCTAACTTCTTCCCTCCCCAAGGTCTCTTTCGTTCAAAGGTTGAGATGAATGTATGTCTCCACTCAGCCACTCTTAAAGCTCTCTTTTGAGAGATGTGTCCTAGCTGAATGTATATGACATTAACTGTAGGATCAGTCAGAACTGTTCCTGACTGCAATAGAGACACAAATGAAGAGCTGAGAAATTTCACTCTAAACACTGGTGCCTTTGGCTCAGGCTGCAGGGGTGCATCACTCAAGTGAAAGGTACAGTTATGTCCTTGGTGTGGATAATTTATATATTTTTAGTTTCCAGTAGTGTTAATTTGGCACCCCCTGGAGGAAATATGTTTGAAAACACTTACAGGAAGGAAATACTTTACAAATCCCCTTTGACAAAATTGATTCTTTAATTAGACTGTAAATTTTCCCAGTTATCTATGGAGAATGGAGTCTGCAGAAATATTCATGTAATTTTTCTGCAGGCAGTTTTTCATTCTGAGATAACACATGCAATTTGTTCCTTCTTCAGACTAAACACGTCAATCTAAGACTGTGACTGAAGAAGTGCTGGAGAATTTCTTGAACATCGTGAATTAAGTGATCAAAAAGAAAACTTGGAATGTCACCTATAAATGACAAAAAGAACCATTAAAGTAATCTGTTTGAACCTGGCCCAAGACATGTAAGAATCAGTACATATCCTCACTCTCATGGCTAGGGTCAGCTCATGCCAGGTAAAATGTGGGAAGACCTTACTGTAGGGCTGTGCCTAGGTTTACAAACCAAACCACTGTCTTAGAAAACCTAAGGCTATTAGAAATACTTCAATTTTGCTAATTAAGTGGAATTGCTTTCTTTGTCAGGCAGAAATGGCCATCTGCTGGGCTTGCAAGCTAGCTACAGAGTTTGATGCTCAGAAACTAGCAAATGCCAAAGGCAAAAATTTAAACTGCTTTGCCCATCTATGCTGCAGGAAAAGAAGGATGTAAATAATGCCAAAATGTGTATTTTATACAGCTTTAAAATTCTACTTGAATGTAACAAAATAATCCAATGTTAGTGATTTCCAAAAATAAACATTAACAAGCTGTTTTAATTATTATCATTTGATAGCTTCCTTTAGGAAATACCTGGCTGCATTTACAATGCGGTTTCAAAGAGGACTGGGCATGTTGTCTACCAGTGCTGCATCCAGAGAAGCTAACTTGTGAAGTGTCAGTAATAATTGCAATATTTTTGATCTCTGTTTGTCAGCTGGGCACAGAGCAATCTCTGCTTTAGTGCTTCCAGCCCAGCCACAAAGCTCAATCATGGTCCTTGCTGAAAGGAACTTTTTTCTGAGAACTGCTTTTTTTTCATTAGCTCCAGCATGCATGTTTTTTGTGTGTTGGTTTTGTTTGTTTTCCCGGAAGGTACTCTTAATTTCCCAGGAGTCCTTCCTTTTGACCTAATCTCATTGCTGTGTAACCTTGTAACTCATGGGTAATTCAAAGGCTTTGCAGTGGACTAATATGGGGAGAGAGTCACACCACAGGAACTGCCATGCTAGTTTCCTCTAGATCAAAAGTTTCCCAGACACTAGCAATGGTCAGGAATGGATGTCTAGATAAACCGGGTAAGAAAAAGGACATAAACGATTCTTTTCCAGTTCCCTTCTCACAGGATGTCTCTGCCTGTCTTCCTTTCTCTAGGAGATAATAAGGAAGAGATCAGGTGCTGGCTGCTTGACTTGGAAAACCCTCCATGTTAACAGTGCATTCTCACAGCTGGCAGGAACACAGATTATCTGCAGGACTGGGCTAGCAGTTATTTGGAAATGCCTGACTAAAAGGCTGTCCTTTGAATGTTTTCTTTTACACTGCAAAGCTGGTTTTCGTTACCCACAGACAAACAGCCAGGAGTAGAAAACCACAACTGAAGATGGCTGCATGATAACATTACTCTTTCTGGCTTAGGATGATGTTTACATAGTGTATTTTCCATGCAGAACACGTAATTATTAGTTTAATCATGAAACATGTTCTCCATGTTATGTTTGCCAGATCTGATGCTAAGAATTTAATATTGCTTTCAGCAGAGGTGAAAAAAATTGCAGAGAAAATTAAAAAGCCTCAGTCTTTCCGAATGTTATCTATCACAGGGTGATAGAGAGCTCTGGACATGAATGCAATACAAATACAATTAAAACTTTGCAGGAGAATTTGAGTAGCTGCCTTTAGGTCCTTTTCAACTGGTCTGATTTCTGTATTGTTCTTTATCAGGAACTCCTGAATTTCTTTTGCTATAACCAGTATCAGAAGTGGCAGTTTCTGGCTTGTATCCATCTATGCATCATGGAGTATTTTGAAACTGCTGGTACCTGCAGTAGTTAGTAGTAAAAATAAATACATAAATAATATTTGTAGATTTCCCCCCCCCCC
>JANRGW010005812.1:0-26553 GCA_024733675.1 Psilopsiagon aymara
CATCCTCCTCCAGAGCGACAAGCGGCTCACGCAGGAGCAGGTGTCCGACAGGTCAGCGCCGCCGCCGGGCCCCTGCCCCTTCCTCCGCGCCCCGGCCCGGCGCGGTGCGCCGCGGAGGGAGCGTTGGGCCCGTTCGCGCCTGCGGCCGCGCCGCTAACGCGACCTGCTTCTTTTCCAGCCAAGTCCTGATTCGGAGCAGAGTCCTTCGGGAAAACGGAAAATACATTCCCAAACAGGTAGGGAGCGGCGCGAGCGGCTTCGCGCTTCGCAAACGGGCAACTCGGAGGCGCGCAGCCGCGGCAGCGGAGGGCCGTGGTTCGAGGTGTGCTCACGTATCCCATGGGATCAGCCGTCCCGGCTGGCGTTCCCCCCCGCCCAGGAGCGTCTGGAATTGCAGCCGGGAGCACATGCTCCCGGAGACGTGGTCACAGGACCGCTGCACGTTGGCTTTTGCCTCATATTGATCTTAGCTTCCTACTCTGTTTTAACTACATGCTACAATAAAATCTGTATCAAATCCATCATGTTTAGTGTCTGTCAACAGATATGTAGGGATTTAATAAAAGCTTGGATAATGAGATAGTCGTACAATGTCAGCAGTAGTGCTTGCTGAACTAAAATTCAGTTGCTCATCCTGGCTCAGTTGCTGCCAAATATCTATACTGTAAAATCCAGAAGTCACTTAGAGGGAAGAAGATAGCCAAAGTACCAGTATCAGTGGTGAACCAGTAAAAACTTTTCACAAAGCACTAAAAGCTCTTTAATTAATGTAGATTCTTATTAAAATAATTCTTGGGAGTTGTCTTAAGAATTTTAGAAAGGCTGGTGCTCTGGAGCCAGGGAAACAGAAGTGAGCAGCTTTAGAGCGTACGGGCAATGAAGTACCTCCCCAAGAAAGATGGATGTGTTGAGAAAGAGCTCATAAGATGTCTGCGTGTCTGAACAAGAAATAATGTTTCTGTCTTGTCATTTCTTCTCGTGCTTTCAGTCCTTCCTGACCCGGAAATATTTTTTTAATAACCCAGAGGATGGATTTTTTAAGAAAACGAAAAGAAAGGTAGTGCCTCCTTCACCAATGACAGGTACGTTAAGGTACCATCAGTGCTGCCAAGCAGAAAACCTGTTAAACTTTCTACCAAGGCGGAAAGGTGAATCAACTTTGCAAAGAGCTCAGAGGCTGCGAGGGAGAGGGTGGGACTGTGCCGCTAGGTTTTGGGGAGGAGGAAGGAGCGAGATCCTCTCTTTGGTAGCAACTTGTCACTTTATTTTGCTTAACTTCAGCCTTCAGCTACCTGCAGTATTTCATGAGACCACAAGTACCTCAGTGTGCCAGAAATGGGAAGTCCTGCTCTCACTCATATCCTTATATCAGCTTTTTGAACCATCAGCACCTTTTCTAAACTGATATGACTTACTACACATTGAATCTGTGATTGCAGATCCGACCATGCTGACAGATATGATGAAAGGGAATGTAACCAACGTTCTGCCTATGATCCTCATTGGTGGTTGGATCAACATGACATTTTCAGGATTTGTCACAAGTAAGTGTATGGAATAACACATTTGGTGTGTTTCTGATGATGATCTCAAGGGTCTGAGCTGTATCGGAGATTTGTTCATCTGAAAGCAGTTGACTGGAAGCAGTGTGCATGTGGCTTGTGGCACTTCTGCTATTCACTCCATGAGCTGCACTGATTCTCCTGCCCCATAGCAAAGGAGGGAAAATTGTTTTCAGAGTACTGGCCGCCGTCACAAGAAAGCAGCTCATGTATTTGGGAACAAGTGTAGTCACATATCCAGTACTTAAATTTACTAAAACTGCCTAAACTTCAACTTGATATAGTAGATTTTCCTCTCAACTTGTCCAGGGAGTTGGTTACTGTGTAATGCAGGGTGTACACATGAAAAATACTTGCTTAAATGGACAGTCCTGGGGGTTTTTTTCCTACTTTTTATGTGGTTACTTTTTCCTTAACAAAAGACATTCCCCTGAAACAGTGCCTGTGAGGGTTTGGTCATTGGGTTCAGTTTCAAAAAGTCTTTTCATACTGAAGTAAATATAGAACTAGAGTTTTTTCAAAGGTACCTGTAAACCTGATGTAGTCTGAATGCAGTGCATACAAATACTAGATTTAATAAAAGCACTCTCTACTTGCTTTGCCATTTTGTAGCATCACTTTGTAAAACGGGGCTCTTTTCATCCTGCAGCAAAAGTCCCATTTCCTCTGACACTGCGTTTTAAGCCGATGTTGCAGCAGGGAATTGAGCTGCTCACTTTAGATGCATCCTGGTAAGCCATGTCCTCAGCAAGCAAGGTCAAACCATCACCTGGAAAATTCTGAATGTGTTAATAGCCCTTGAATGGTCTGTGCATGCTTCTGGAATGAGTTCACAAACCAGCTTTGAGCTGAAATCAACCATGCTTGTTCTGATTTATCAGGGTGAGCTCTGCTTCATGGTACTTCTTGAATGTGTTTGGACTTAGAAGCATTTATACTCTCATCCTGGGCCAAGATAATGGTAAGACACTATAATTTCCTGGAAAGAGCTACTTCTCCTTCCCATGGGATGACTTCTAAGGGAGGCTGGGAAAGCATTTCTAAATTTCCAGCCAAAAGCTCTTGAAAGCCTCTCACCCATCTGTGAGGTTACTCTCAGGTTATGGCCAGGTTTGACACCACCTGCAGCAAGTACCCACATTTTCTGCACCAGCTGTTGGCAAACTGCTCATGAACTTCTATGATAATTGACCCATGTTTTCCTTCACATCAAATCCATGTGCAGAAATTTTGCTCTCAGGCTTGCTTTTAGCCTTAGCAATTATTAGTTTTAAGGAAAACCAAAGTTTTTTTAATGCTAGATGTAGGGCAGGACAGATACTGTTTCTGGAGGTATTTGGAATGTGGAAGACCATGTTTTCCTCAATTTGCCTGCATATTTAAGGTGAATTTAGCTGAGATACAGGGGGTGGGAACAAGATGTCTTGTGAGAACTCTTTCTGGCACATCAGTATTTTATTCTGCGTGTTTCTATGACTTCCTATAGTTAGAAACCAGCGTGTTTAAATGACACTAAAATCAGCCTCCCATTTCTCTTTTGCAGCTGCAGATCAGTCCAGGGTGATGCAAGAACAAATGACAGGGGCAGCAATGGCCATGCCAGCAGATACTAACAAAGCATTTAAGGTACTGTATTCCTACCTGCATTCCTAGTTGCTGTGAACTTGCAGGATGGTAGGCTGTATGTAACTTGGCCTCTTCCTGTGTCAAGTAAGGGAATTGATCTGGATTGCTGTTCCTAAAATTAGAGCTTGTCCTGGGTCTAACAGAGCCCCAGTACCCTGAAGTAAACCTGATCATTCCTGATGCAAAAGCTGAATTCATGTGCCACTGTCTGCTTTTGCAGAGGAAGATGTTTTCATTTCTCCCAAGATCTAGTTCCAAAGGAGAAGCTGACTCCCAAAAAGTTGTTTGGAAAATGAGTAGCAGGGGACATCATTCTCATATTTAGGATGAAATTCTGGTCTTGGGCTGCTGTGGAAACCTGGTGTAATGAATGAAGCTCTGCAGCTCCAGGGAGACTGTTGGTTGGAGAACAGTCTCGTGAAGCACATAGAGTCTGTGATGAGTTGCAAAATTTTTGACCTGTAACTGTTTTTATCAAATGCCTCTGAGCAAAATAATTAACCACAAAGCACTTGAGTCTACAGAACAGAACTGGCTGTTTCTAGAGACAGCTCTTTAGAAGAAATGGACAATTCCAGGTTAGAAGGTTTTCAGAAAGCAGATAATGTAGTTTTTCTAATTACTATGATCTATTGACCAACTATCTAATACCCAATTAAGCATAAACCACTGATTTCAGGTACCTGACAGGATTGCCAGGTTTTTAATAGAACTCTGGGTTTGTTGCAGTTTTTAGGGTAAGCACTGCTTTGTGTAGTTCTTGTGTAACTGCTGTAACAGTGTGTTGCTCTTCTTTCTCTGCCTCTGTTTACTGTCAATGCAGACGGAATGGGAAGCTTTAGAATTGACTGATCATCAGTGGGCCTTAGAAGATGTAGAAGAAGAGCTCATGGCAAAAGACCTCCATTTTGAAGGCATGTTTAAGGAAGAACTTCAGACCTCCATCTTCTGAATTTGAGAATATGCTTTTGTCTCTTCTTGTAAAAGTAATTTGAAAAGAAATCTGTTACTTAAAACTGCATAATGTATTTTAGAAAGGCTGGGAATAAAAGAAAACACATTCAGAACTGCAGTTACCTCACTTTGAGTCTCAGGATGCTGTATTTAACCCAAAGGCTCTTGGTGTGGGTTCTAGCTGGGATTCTCTCTCTCTTCCTGGGAAATGTATGCTGGAGAAAAGATCTAACATTTCTAACAGACAAAGAAAAGCTTGCTTAAAGAACGTAAAACTTCATGAGAATGAAAAAGTACAAGTAGTGCCCATGTTTCTGGTTAAACAAAGGCATAGCTAGGTATCATCTGCTTTTGAACATCATGGTGTTAAGCAATTCAAAAGTGACCTGGAAAAAAAGTAACACATTTCAACAGCAGCACAACGATTCAGTTTCTGAAAGCAGTGATTGTACTCTCTCTATTCTCCTGTTGCAATAATGATTGGGATTTGAAGCTTTCTTAGAAGAAAACAAAAGTAAGGGGGAGATACTCACCCCTTGCTCACAGCAAAGCTCAGGAGAGCTCACCTTCATCTTGTACCCAAGCCTGCACCCAGTGATGCAAAATCCCAGCTGCTTTCACCTGCCCTGCTCAATCTGCTGGTGAAAACACTGGCGGACACAGGGGCAACTTCTGGCCCCCTCTTTCCTGCTTTCAGTCCTGGGCAGAGCAGCTCCTGAGAGGTCTCTGGGCAGCAGAGAGCCAGAGATGGCATTTCTGTGCAGAGGCAGCAAACACACAGACTATTTCCCCATTAATTTAATCCCTCCCAAGTCCATTTACAGGCACTTTCTATACAGAGCCCTCCTGCCTGCCAGGATATACACCCAGCAAGGGTGCCTAGCTGTTCCCAGTGTTCCCTGATTGGTTATTTACTGTGTCAGGTGGGGAAAATAAATACCTCAGTTTAAGCCTCCTACATCATCTTTGGACTGCAGAGAACAGAAAGCAACTTCCGACTTGTCTTGCAGGAGCTCTTCAGATCTCTCTGCCCCAGGGAGAAGAGTCCTAACCTGGGGAAATACTTAAACAGAAGCTCATTCATACTCTTTAGCTGTTATTTTCCCCAGCCTCTACATTCTGCGCCCTTCACACAACGGAAGCTGAAAATACAACACAACCCAGTTTCAGTGCAAACCACTCTTTAATTTTCCTCTTTGTACAACAGAGCCAGCCACTTACAAAGTGCTAGTCTAAAAACCAGGTCTGGTATTACAGCACACACACACCAGCCAAAACCCACCAGCTCAGGGCAGAGAAAGTAAGAGCTAGGCCATTTTTTCTGCAGTACAACAGTCTATTTAGCATCTGGGCATCAAGGATTTATCCCTACTGAGATGAGGATGAGAACAAAGGCTATTTCAGATTAGGTTTTCTTGTAAAAAGGTCTTTTACTCCCCTCCCTTTCCTCCCCATTTTGGAATGCCCATGTAATTTTCTTTCAGGTTTAAAATGAACAAAACTAGGCTGATCAGAGTAATTCAGTGCTACAGCTTAAAAACCGCTTTTCAGATGCTCCCCTCAGTAACATGTTAAAAAACAAAATCAGACACAGAAATACAATATGAAGAGTTGTAAAAATCCCAGACCACCCCCAAACCTGAACAGCAGAAGCAATGAAGCAATCAGGACCTCAAAATTTAAATGCTTTAAAAGCAAAATTCCACAAAAGAGGATCACAACACTAGTGTGCTAGCTAAAGACAGCCTTCCTCTCACTTCTCAGTGCCCCAGCCAGGGGCTGCTCAGTGCACCCCTTCCTTCCCATCACTTAGAGCAAAACACAGCAGTAGCTGATTGGGCTTTGCCCAGCTGCAGCACAGCAGACGTGCAGGCATAAGCACATAACAACTTCCTATGGGGCTTGTCACCAGGAGCTGCAGAAAAGGGAGCAGAGCTGAAATACTGGGAGTTAAATGGATGACTGCTGTTCCACTGACCATCAGAAGAGAAGATCACTGTCAGCAAAGGAGCCACAGGGACTGTGCACAGAGGACTGAGTGGCACTAAGCATGCATTTTTTGGGAAAAAGCAGGGCAGTAGCCTGCCTTAGCCTTTTACTCTCTCAACACACTTGGCTCAAGAAGGAAAACCCTTCCTGTTTGGTTCACCACCTTGAGCAAGATCTTTCCCTGAAAAACACAGACTAAAGCTCTAAATTCTTCCCATTTCTCACACTGAAGACCAGTTCTCAGAGGACTGACCTGATCTAGTGGCCACCAGAGATCCTCACTCAAGAAGAAAGCTGGACTTGTCTCCTACAAGTAACACAGATGGTAAAGGAGGACAGAGGGAAGAGCATTAGTCAGCTGCACTGAAAGGATGGAGTGGATCTACTGAACAGCTGAGGCAAAGGGAGACCTCGGACAGAACCATCACAGCTGCAGCCTCACCCATTATCAGAAGATAATGGGGTGCAGGATCTAAAGGGCAGTGCTCAAGTGAGGAGAAGAAAGGCTGAATGAGCAGTCAAAAAAGCTCTAAAAGTCACAAGAGAAAAGGCTGAAAACCTCATACAATTCATTGTGCTGGGCTGTCATCCTCACAGGTGACAGCTCTGGGGACACAGTGCCGAGCCTTGCTGGAGAAAAAGCTCCAAGGAGTCACATATATGAGCAAAGGAGGACAAGAACACTGCCATTGCACAAATCATAGCAGAAGTGGTAGAGGCAGAAAGTGCCTACAGAGCAGCCTGGAAGAAAGTGGTGTAGGAGACGGATGGAGAAGTTGCTGAACTGTGAAAAGATGACATTTTCTCTACAGAATAATGGGAGGCAGAGCAGCTGTGTTCTGCGTCACTGTGCAGATCAGCCTGCACACACACCACACTACAGGCAGGTATGATCTGCTTCCAAAGTTTTCTACATTACAGGATTCAGCATTCTCATGAAAGAGGCAGTCGGAACTGCCCAGAAAAGCCTTAGATGTATCAGTGAAGGGCCACAAGAAAGAGAAACATTTACTGCTTCACAGGGTGACCGAGGTACAATGGCAGAGATCGCAACAGACAGGCCAGATGTATAGAGATTTGAATTGACCTTCCAGGCAGGGTGCAGCAAACGCCCCTGACACCAGCAGGGCTCAGCTCCAACACCAGAGCCAGCAGGAAACCCCTACACCAATTCACAGAATCATATCCCCTATACTGCTCCCCAGGCCCCCACGAGGCTCAGCTGTGATCTGGCCTCCAGCTCAGGCTGTGTTCTCCCAACCTCAGCTGCAACCCTCAGCCACAGCCCCAGCTCAGCCCTGACCCCTGCCTCTAGCCACACAGCTCAGCCAGATTTTAAAAATAACTTTATTGAAGCTCCAATATATATTATTTTTGGCCTCTAAATACCAAAGTGTCAGCACCTATTCCTGGCTCTCCAGCGCTACTCTGCAACCCCCAGCACACAATCTTCTCAGTGCTAGATTTTCTGCTTGACTTCTACAAGAAGGAAGAAAAAGTTTCAGGTGCCTCAGAGGCATGGCTTTAGAAGAGCAACTGCTAATATGGTGGCTGAGTGATGGAGGCGATGCTTAGTTGGTATCCATGCCATCATACTCTTCTTGGGGAGGAGATGGAGCAGTATGTTCCTCACTGCTTCGGCGCTGATAAAACAGCACATACGCAGCTTTAGTCTACGAAACAAAGAAGAAAACCACCTGAAAACAATCCACACAGCCTGGCTAGAAACATAATGCCCAAAGCAGGAAATCACACTTTCAGCACAAACCAAGGCTGGCCTCAGGCCAAATACTCACCACTATTTGGTCTTCTGAAGCCATCGATACACTGCTGTCATCAAAATAGTACCACTTGTCATTCACTTTGTTCTTTGCATAGGCAGTGTCTGTCAGGAGAAGAAACTGCACCTCAGTGCTCTGGTGAGGACTGGCACGTAATGCTGCGTCAGCTGTGCTGCTCAAGACTCAAACTGACTGTGCATGGGAAGTCAGGAGCTGGCTTTGAGATTAACTACCCCAAACCTAGGTCATCGACATACACATCTTCTAGAAAATGTTAGCCGGTCCATCAAATCTAGAACTGTGTTCCACATGCCAGACTGATCCCTGATAGAGGAGATATAGGACAAAGAAACTGAGGAGGGAAACCACAGTGTTTTGTTCATCCCCTTTGAGCCAGAGCTTTCCCAAGCAGTTTAAGACTGCATTTTCACATGAAAGAGAAGTTTTCCATTGATGATGTATCTGACCTAGTGCTTGCAAGATTCCTGCCTCAAGAAGGAAGCTGGGTTAAAGTCTGATAAAGTCTCTTTCAACAATGACTTCTGTAACTGATCTCCAATCTCAAACCACATTCCCCTTCAGCCCCTACAGTGGCATACCCTTACGTTGAGCACATAAACTGCCAAATGAATGGGGTTCATCATCCTCTCATAGTAAACCACTTCACGACAAGCATATCCTCTGCTCGATCTTCCTGGCCTATGCACAATTCCTGCTCACCAGACCTTGCCTCTCCACTACTGAGGAACCTGGCAAGCTCCTGCTTGGCTGCAGGCAATCTCTGCTCTGTGACACTGCACCCACACTGGACAAGCAGCCAACCTCTAGCATGCTTAAGAGCAAGAAGCTGAGTCTTGGAGCTGAGCTGACAGCTTACACTGAAGACTCTCCCCAGCACTCTCCACTCAAGCTCCTTTCCACAATTTCACATTTGGCATTGAAAAAGTCTTGACTCCACTCATATACTGGGGAACACAATCACACACTCTAATGATTACTATAACCAAGGTCCCACAGGCATCAGTCAGATCTTGGACAGCTGCAGACTACACAAACTGGCTAGCTGCTCCGCAAATCCGAAGGGGAAGGACACAACCTTCAAATACAGAACACAACCTTCAAATACAGAACACAACCTTCAAATACAGAACACAGATAAATTTTGTCTAGACATCCTTGGCGAGGGCTCCTGCAGTTCTCCAATGCACAGAACTCTCCCATGACCCCTCTTGCCTGCATTTCCTGCGTGCAAAGAACACAGAAGCAGCTACTCACAGTGGCCCACTCCCATGGCTCCATAGTGATTGGAAACTGCAATGAGGTCGTAGACATACGAGCCTGCTCTTGGGTCACAGACAAACTCAGACATGTTTAAACCCCTGCAACAAAAACCAGAAGTATCAGTACACCAGTAACCAGTGCTTTCTAAAAAGTGATGCATGACACCTGTGAAACTCTACAAGCCAAGCCACATGGGTAGAGAAGGGCGGCACTCCACTGGTCTACAGCCAGATATTATTAGTGTAAAGACAAAATGTGTTAGCCCTCCCACACAGGGCAGGTCCTGATAAACGCATCAAATGCTGCTAAAAGATTCAGAGGGAGGTGTTGAATAAAATACAGTTCAGAATGTCCCTGCGTAGGCATGAAAAGTGAGACAGGAGTAGTAAGGAATACAATTCATCCTGCAGCAGGATGCTGTCAAGCAGCAGCAGAGGAATGAGGAAGGCTTTCATCTTGTATTTGTGCACTCCTCAGTATAAGTGCAGCTCTGCCCAACAAATTTGCTCTCTAAAAGTTCTTCTGGTTCAGCAGAATCACACGGTTTTAACCCATTTTCAGAAGAAACCATATCTGCTGGCAAATATGTGTTCTTTGAGATGTGTAACTGATTAAGTTTAACAAAAAGCAAAAAACCAACTAACACGACTCATGCCTGCTCTACTGCAGTTGAAACCCAGAACACAGAGCTGTTCCAGTTACAGCTTTAATAACAAGCCTGCCCACCAGTAACATCAGGAGATTTCTCTCAACCAGGCTCTTCCTAGCTTGAGGGAAGAATCCTACCTGACAGGGAATTCCACAACAGTGTCAAGTTTATCCCTCCAGTATCTGCTGTATGAGAAACGTTTTAAATGCACTACCAAAATCCTGGGCAAAGACCACAAATCAAACTTCTTTGTGGCCTGTTGATGTTTCTTACAGTTAGGGCAGTACCTGTGGAAGGAGTAACAAACAAGGAAATGGAAGACGACATTAAATGAAAAGCTTCCGGCCTCCCACTAAGAAACACCTCAACAGCACAGTAGTCTTTAGCAAACGAAAGTATGACTTAAAGGTCACACTGCTAATTATTATCTCCTGACCCAGCTCAAACAGGTAACAGTTGCAAATACATCTATAGCATGCAATTGGAAATTAATAATAAACTATCACCTACTACAAATTATTTTCTTACACAGCTAGCAAGCAACATCCAAAGATCTCCTGCACACACAGTAATCACACTTTGGTCATCTAGGATCTGCGGGTCAGGACTGGTTCAAGCTAGAAATAAATAATGGGGGATTAAACCTGCAGGCAGCTACATGCTTTGACCCTTTATTACCCCAACTGCTTCCTCTAACACAGTCTGGAAGACACATATGTGCTGGGGAATTAAAAACTGCTTGATCTTTGGAAGCTACATGCCCATTGCTAGGCTTGTTTTTTTTGGGGTTTTCAGTAAAGGCAGGAAACAAATGCTTTTTACTAATCCACACCTGCAGCCTATCGAGTTAGTGACTTAACAGAACTGACAGACTTTGTGCTGGTGAATACAAAAGGACAAACCTGGGAAATTATCAGATTCCTATGGCAAATAATGTGGCATTTTACAATAAACCTGGCAGGCAGACAGAAACTCTTACCACGGGTCATGTTCACCAAGTGTTTCCATAGTAGTGAAGAGCTCTATGCAGTCTCTGAGGGCTACCACAGCTTTCTTCTTCTGTGGCTGTAACATACTTCCATGTTTTTCAAATGCCTAGTGAAAGAGATGAATGCTTTATTAAATTCCATGAAGTCTTTAATCCTTGACATCACGGAAAGGAACATTCTTCACCGTGCTGCCTAATTTCTGTCTGTCCCCCCTTTTCTCCCTCATCCTGAGCTGCCAAACACTCATTCTTGTGTACAAACAGTCCGTAAGAGTAATACAGTGTGTCCTTACTTCAGAGTTGGGGGATGTGGGGTTTGGTTCAGCACTTTGTTTCTTTTTTGGCCAAAGAGTAGCAACAAATTGTTGTTACAAAGCACAATCAACAGAACTCTCACAGAAAGAACACTGAGCATTCTATCAGGCTTTATGAACTTGGCTTCAGGTTTCTTTTGAGTTTTGGGGGTTTGGTTGGTTTGGTTTGTTGAGTGCACTATGAACTTGACTAGTCAGCTCTGAAATTAAAACATTTACTTTTCAGAACACACTGGAAACAGATCAGCAGTTACAGAACTATGTATCTTGTCACTAAAAGACTTTAAGCAAACATCTCTCATGCTGGTGACTCTAATTTTTATTAAGGGAACTACATCCACATGTCATCATGTATTGTCATCTTGTAAGTACCATGCACATTCATATATAGATTGTTTACGAATAGAGCATACTACAACCTGTGCCTCCTGTTCATCAAAAAATAGCCTCCGTGTATCAGAATCCCAGTCAATAGCAAGCGCAGAAAAAGCTACAAGAAACACAGAAACAGAACACCAAAACATTTATTGCAAAGGAACAAAGAGATGGGGGGGGGGCGCGGGAATAAACAAAAGACAGCAAGACTATAATTACCATTCAGTTTTAAGATTTTTCCTTCTACAATGGAGTTTATCTCAGAGGTCCCAGAGGAATTCACAAGGCTAAAAGTGAAATACTGCTTCTTGAAAGGCTGCAGGTCTCTTGCTGACTCAACCTGCACACAACCCTCAGAGTGGCAGGCATCAGCTTCTGCCAGCTTGTCCTTGCCTTCCTCTCCACCATCCTGGTGCTCCATCTCTTCAATGTCACCTGCAAAATTTAAAACAAGCAGTTTACAAGAGCTTCAGTGAAAGTTTAGGCGGAAACCTCACATGAACAGCTGCTCACATACCCCTGCTACAACAGAGACTGATTATTCAGAAAGAAACAAAAAGCAAACACAGAAAGAAATCAATGCTTGCCAACCACATCTGAAGTTGATTTTTTAACTTTAGCAGATGCTGGGTAATGTGTTGGACTTTACATCCTAGTATCAGACACAATGGACAGTGCTCAGTTCACACTAGGTTAACAATCACACCTTCTGAGAGCACACCCTAATAAAACAACCCAAGAGAGAATCAGCAAGGTTGCAGTTGGGTGTCTTTTCAGAAGGAAAAGTGTAAATCTCCAGGAAAGTTATTTCTATTTTTTGGGAAAAATGGGCAGATTCTTTTTCCTCATTTAAAATTTCCACTTAACTTGTTCTAGTTGTGACTCACAGTAGCACAAGTGGATCATTTCAAAAAGGAAAATGAAACATGCATTTGCAATCAGCATTAAAAGCCTCCTTTTAAGCATCTAGCCTAGGAATGAGACCTTGTGTTTCTCGGGCCATGAACAGAAACACCATTTCCACTTTATTTCTCCAGAATTTGTCTTTGTGACTTAACAGGCCAGTTTTCATCCAGCCAAAGGGCATTATTATGAAAGGAGTTGCCTCTGGAGGAAAGCACCTGAACACCTAATAGAAAAGCAAGGACACTTCCCTCATGTTGATCAAGATGAATGCACACCACACTTTGCTGTCTTGCTGCTGCTTACGCACATCTGATCTCACTTGGAAGGAAAACGGTGTACAAGAATTCTCACCATACCATGCAGTCATCCTATGCAATAGTGTGGTTTAATTTCTTGTGAAAGAATCTGCTAGAGCTTAAGTCAAATATGCACAGTACAATCCAAATGGTCATAAAAAGCTGCAAGTGCTGAAAAGCTTCCAGTCAATGTTGAAAGGACTTTACCTTCAACCACACCATTTGAGCCAGTGCAGGTTCCTTTGCCTGTGCAGGGGGCAGAGTATTCTTCTGCCAAAGGGAGTTTCACATAGCGGCTAAACAAAGAGGGAATATGTTTATCACACAATCATACCAAAGCTGTTCATCAGAACAACAGCACCCCTTCTCTATCACCAGTCTATGCTGCCCAATGCCCCTCAGCAAATCAGAACCCAACCCATACAGCCCTATTTGCAGATCAAGAGCTCTTCAAATGAGTCCAGCAAGACCAATTCAGTAAGTCACTGTTCTCAACTGCTTGTTCCAAATTTTACTGGCAGTAGAAGGAAAAGGCAAAAATTAGTTATGGTGGCCCCACCTGAGAGCCCTGAAAATGTGGTTCGAATTCTGCTCTTGCAACACTAAGCAGACAGCTTCCCTTGTGACTGCGACTGCCACCAGCATTACTTTTACAGAGCCACAGAAACAGGACACTGAAATGTCCCTGGGGCCTCCAGACACTCATGCCATGCAAATCCTGGTTTACATGCAACATAAATCAAAGAAAATTCTTCCCTTTACCAAGGATGCAGTAATCCTGTTACAGTGTAGTTGAACAAGCAACCACTAGAACTCTGAATAGGATTCAAACGTAGAGACATGACTTACCTGATCTGCTCCAAAACTACACCGTAGAGGTGATCCACAGTGAGCTTATGTTTCGGCACAGATATTAACAGTGGCTGACCAAAGAGCACAGTCCCTGAGGTATTGCTGGATTGCCTCACTGTCTTCTCCCGAAAGTAAACAGAGAGAGTAATATACTCTGAGCTGTCCTCACTTGGCTTGCAAACTTCATACCTGTTCGAAAGACAGGTGTTTTCTCAGGTTATTTCCAGTGCCAAGAAGCACAGCAGGTAGAACCAATATGAACTTAGTCTAACAGGTCTCTCCACTAGGTCCTCCCAAGAAGGACAAAAAGGGCTGTACTCTGTCTTCATGCTACAGAGAAGCTTCCTGAACATTTTCCACAGCTCAGAATGGCATAGGATGCAAACCTCCTACCAACTCAACCACCACCTTCCCTCTGTCTTTATCACTAATTCACACCTCTGTTGCCACTCACCTCTCAAGACATTACCCTGACAACCACATGTTGCTTCAACCAGATCCCAGCATGAGTGAAGAATACTAAATGCACTTTGAAATCCCTCAGATAATGTTTGCTCCCTCTGGAAAAAGAAACCCTCGGCATCTTGGGCCTTGCATTCTCCCAGCCTCTTGTACAGTTAATGGCCTGAGCTTGTATCACTGAGCAACCAATGCTTCAGAAAACTAAGTTTAAAAACTTCTGCTTCACAGAAAATTGCAGGGACAGTAAACACACACACATAAAACAAACCAACATTCTGTAAGAAAATAAACAGCTCACAGAAGAGTGAGGAGACTGAGACAGCCCGTGCTACAGGGCAAAACAGCAAATGAGGTATTTGCAGATGTCATGGTCAAAAGTAACCAAGTGGTCCAACACTATCACAATGTTCACTTCAGGGCTACTCATTACAAAAGATTCATTTTCAGGAATGCCAATTCACACTGTTCCTGTTCTTTAATTTGGTGGGTCACCTATTTCAGACTTACCTTAGAAACTGAAAGAAAAAGAAAGATTTCATGAAAGATGTCACTATGCACAGCAATCAAGGCCACAATCACATATCTGAAGGTACCAACTCATAACAGTTCTCTTACATTAAAAAAGCCATTTCCCTTCTCTCAAGAGCCAAGAAATATTTTAATTCCCATGTTTAAAATCCCTTTGTAGAGCAGGGAGAAGAACAAATGCCAGTGTTGTAGTTCCACTCCATCTGACTTAAAACACAAAGGGAGTCCAGCCTGGAGCTTGTACTGAGTCAGTAGAGTACATGAAGAAAAATAACCTTCCAGAGAGTCCCAACCCACAAAGAGCATCAGAGATCAGTCAGCATAAGGCAGTCCATCACAAATGGCTGTTGATGTTTTCTAGGCTGTCAATGCTGTTCAGCTGGACACTAGCAATGGATACAGTTCACACTTCATATTCTCCTGAGAAACAGCACCATAAAGACATGAATTATTTTACTTAGCACTATTTAAACAACAACCAATCATACTTGGTCCCAGAATATCACCTACAATGAGGTCCTAATGAGACTGATATAAAACAGATCAGTCCACAACAAGTACATGTTCCTTGACATTCTTGTGACTGCCTCTCACACCACCTACACCGCGCTCCACAAGCAGCAATTAGCACAGCCTTCATCTATACGTCACCCTCGTGCACCTGGATGAAGCCCTGTCCATGCGATGGAACAGATGGGAGAGAAAGAAAAAGCTGAGTATTACCCATAAGCAGGTGTCACAGCAGCCAGCATACCGTACACTCTGCAAAAGAGCATCTCACACTTCTCACTGAAATGTAACAAATTTGGTTACTCAAGTGCCCTTCTACCCACTCCACCTCAGAATAGCTTTTACATACTAGTATTAAGAGGCAGACATATCAGAATCAGGATCTGACATTTTCTGAGTCTCTTGAGCAACAGCCATCTCCAAGAAAAAAAATAAACCTAGGATACTTTTTCTATAGTTTAAGAACCGATATAGATCTAATAATGGGAATTAATAGAAAATGGATTAAAAATGGATAATGCACTGTAATTCTGTATCTTAGAACTTGATGGAAATAACAGAACATAAAAATGATGCTACATCAGACTATACAACATGGTTTTTGACGTCAGTCATTGGCTCAGCTGCCACCACACTGCTGGATACTGACTCCTTGCCTTTATTACTCATGACAACTCTGACAAGACTCTGAAAACTGCTAAGCAATAAGGTAAGACTTGACCCAGTCTTATTCAGGATTATGAAAGCTTCAGGTCTGTGGTTATAATCTAGAAAGAAGGCAGTGAGCAATGAAGTAGATAACTTCCATTCCCTCACAGACTAATGCACAGGAGCATGAAAAGCTACAGAAAGACAAGACAGAGCTATATGAAAACTACAGGCACTGAAAGCAAAAAATGCTCTGAGCTGAACACCAGGCTATTATGTATGTTGCATGCTACTGAAACATACCCCCCAAGTGCTGCTATCTATGATAGATTTCTCCATTTGGAAAACACTATGTGGACAAGTCAATCTGTAGCAACAACTAAAACCAGTAGTACGCTTTGTAAGAGAACAGAGAAGTGCAGAAAATGCCACTGCAGAAGCTGACACACAGATCCACCTGAACAGGATTACCACTGCACACCAACCCAGAGATGCTGCTGTGAAGTTACAATAAGTCCAGAAGCTGACAAAAATGAACAGAGGACTGGAAAAAAACTAGGTGAAAATGCTGCATGAATTTCTGATCTCTTCTACGCAATCTCTTTACTTTCTTTAACAATGCCAGAACACATACAACAAGTAAACTAGGAGATAAGAAACTGCAAATGTAACTTCTTCAGACAACAGGTTGTTTGCCCCATAGAATCCAAGTCACAGGATTTTGCCAGTCTTACACAGAAGCAAGGTAAAAAAGGATGAGGGAATTCAATCAGCAAGATTTTTAAAAAGCTTATAAAATACAAGCTCATTATGGAAAGGACACAAACCCCTTATTTCATACAAGAAAACACCAATTCCAGCAAGACAGAACAAACTTCCTATATCAGTCTGCAACAGGGTCTCACCCATCTAAAACATTCCATACAAAACTGCTGGACTAGCTGGTTTGCTGACTTAAGTAAGTAAAGTAATTGTAGCCTCAGTCACATTAATCAACCTGACATATCTACAGCCAGTCATGGCTTCCCAAGACCACAAACTCATCTAAAGAATATACAGCATGCTGTACGAGAAGGCAGAAAGCATAGTATATTTGGCAAACTAAGTATGTCTTGTTCAACTATGGACACTTTTATAGGTTAAAGGTGACCTGCAAATCAATTTGTGAAACTTTTATCTACACAAACAATACATATTATATGCCCCATTAGCCAGGCTAAGAGAACAGGTTTATCTAGTTTACCTAAACATTTTTCTTCTTAGGCCTTCAGAACTAAGAAGAAATACAGGGAGTGATACCCTTGAAGTGGGCTGTGGAGTTCATTCTTGGGTGGTGCTTACCTGACCCCTTGTAGGCCGGCTCCGAGCTCCAGCAGGATCCCTGGGTGATGTGACATCACCAGCATGGTGCATGGAAGGGTGTTACATTGGAGCAGGAGCCGGAGGTCCTAGTGGGGCTGGGCTTCCCAGAACCTAAGAGAAAGAAATAGTAAGCGTTTTGGTTACGTGCTGAATGCTGTTTTCTGATTAGCCTGGAGAATGAGAGCATTCAGCACAAACACTGAGCTAACAGCATCAAATTGATTTGCAGACCACCTTTATGGAAATGACTTTCTGACCATTTGCCACAGATCTCCCTGTACTTTCCTGAGAACAACATGCCTTGAGAAGAACATTTACAACGCTGTGAGAAGCAGGCTGGTCCCCTGTTCTTTGGCTGCACTGCCCCTACACATAGTGCCAGTGATTTTGCTTAAAGTCTTACATCAAACCCCTTTGTTGCTGCAAGCATCACACCTCTTATCTGATGCTAAATATTAATACATCTTGTATCAGGACTACACTAAATTTCCAAGCCTGTCATGAGAAATGGATGAATCCAAAGCCTCATGAAAGTACAGGCTTGGAGAATTCTAACCCCAAATTCTCCTTGCTTTCAGGTGACCTACAGAAAAAACTGTATAGTTTTGTCTTTTTGTGTAAAAGGAGTCAGGTTCATTTTGGGATACATCTGAGTTGAAGTCACTTAAGAAGCTCAGTAACATGCATATTTCTTCTTTTTGAAATTTTACTATCAGAGAGCACAAAAGGCCAGGTAACACACTATGAGAACTGAGAAGCCAGAAACTGAGCAGCTGAAAGAGAACATAAAGCTTAGTCATCGAGGGCAGACTTCCCCTTCTTTCCCTCAGATTACTCTGTAGTCAATATATGTTCAAAATGGAGTCTGATTCTCACCCCACCTCCCCAAGATTCAGCACCTACCACCACTTGGGACACAATAATTCGCAATGTATGTCTCACGAGGTCCAAGGTGCCTTGCAAAAATCACAGAAGGTTGAACATGTCTTCCCTCATACCCTTATGATGAAAACCAGACCAAAAATACAGCTTTTCCAACCACTGAAATCACTTAAAAAAGGTGCAATATTCTATACAACCCACATACTGCATGTTTCACAAATATTTACCTGTAGTACACTGTAACTACAATACATACGCCTGCAGACCATGTCCTCTGTCAAGCAAATAAAAGAAAACCAGTAAAGCACATTCCAACTACACTACTCCTACTGCAACCTGCTGTGCGAGTTCCTGCTCAGTGATATTCACAATAGAAGCAGTATTCTGCTCAGTAATCAAGCAATACAGAGCCATAAATCAAAAGCTGAGACTTAACAGACATTGGTGTCAAAAGCAAGATAACAATACAAAAGTACTTTTTTTTTCAATCACATCCCTATTGGGGCATAGATCTTCTACATAATTAGATTCTTCCTTGAATTTTGAATTGAGATGTGTGTTACTACCTGGCTGGTGTACAACACTCCAAAATCAGAAATCTATCAAACCAATGAGGATACTGTTGTCATATGGAGGACCAGCTCTGGCTATAGCTTTCAACAAAGTAAAGCTGGAGAAATACTGCAAGAGACTGATCGTTTGTATTTAAATTTTTCAGTCCTGAGACAACTTAAGGTGATGCCAAGAAACACACAGAAGGCAAGAACTGCCAGTTTAAGTTACTTCAAGACCCTAAGACTTCTGAAGCACTGAAGCAACTGATTTCTGTTACAGAAGACAGTTACCTAGCTGATCACAGTTGGAAGATCTGCTGGACTCCAAGCAAAAGCCTGTTAAGAAGGGGACAAAGAGAGCAAAGAACAATGGAACAATTTGATGGCAGCTGCTCATGAAACCAGAGCCTGGAGGCCTTGTAGCTCCCTCCATCACCACACACTCATTCTTTGCATTTTCAGACTAGCAAAACAACCGCTGATGATTACAAACATAACCTTGTTTTGCTTCCCAGAGGAAGGGAAGAGAACTTTTCAGGTGAGGAAACTTTTACACCATTATTTAAACACTAGCAAGAGGCATGGAAGGGTGCTGGGTTCAGTTTCTCACAGCTTCTCCCAAAATTCTCTAAGTGTGGCTGTCAAAAAGGAACACATGAAAAGACCTGTGAGCAAACCCAAACAACATGACTAGCCAGAAAAACCTTTCAGGAAAACACCTCAAAATCAATATGACCTACTGATAAGTCTCCAATTTTAAAATGTAAGTTTGGGGAATGTATATGCATGCAACCTATTTCTGAATATACTGTATTGATTTAATTCTATTTTTAATTGCTTACTTCTTTCACTTCATTTTCTATCCAGTAAAAGAAACTTTGTGTCTAACTTCAATTACTTAAAATAAATAGTGACATTTACATATTAGTTTGACAACACAGAAGTCTTGCCACTAGACATTACTGGAAAATAAGAACAGATAGTCAGTACACAAAAGGGATGGGATCAATAAAATATGAATTAGGGAAGAGTTCAAGTACATGAGACAGTGAATATCATGCTAATTTAAGTACAAGAGATGCTTTGATTCTAGAAAACTTCCAGTTTAAATACAACCTATTAACTAATGGTCCCCACGCATACCCCAGGTTGCTTATTATACATCAACTTTAAAAATATCTAGTTAACATTTAGTACCTAAGAACACATCCTGCAAAAGTAGCACAATTACCAGAGATCCCTCTCTAGTTTGATACCTCTTACTCAGCTTTCCTTCACTGTGAGCACAAGATCCTGAAATGATGCTGTTTTCCTAACGGATCTGTAACATAAGTAACGCTATTAAAAACATCGTATTTTCAGCAACCTCTGTTCTCCTAGAATAGAAGCTGATATGCTCCAGTCTCACTACAAAAGGCAATAAAGTGATTCAAATATATCTTGGAAAAATTTATGTTTCCAAAACATGGTAGACAAGCAGCTTCCAAAGGGTTCCTTGCTTATAAATCAAGTATATTATTCTGTCAGCCCAACTTAATGCTTTACAAAGTTTCCTTAGGAGTTTATTTTGTGGCAATATCCAGTGTAAATGAAGTGCAAATAAATTTCTGATGAGTCAGCATGATTTATGAAATCTTTGGTTATTTCAATTGTGAATTTTGGGGGAAAATACTGGTCACTATAGAACATTACAGTTATGCTTTTGAATAGAAAGCAGCTGTTCCCCTCCATTAATCAATACAAAGACAGTTTTCTTTCAGGAACAGAAGAAATACACATTACTCTGTGTAACTAGTGATACACCCCACAGCTGTGTCACCAGCCAGCACAAAAGGGATCCAAACTGAACATTTTGTGGCCTATGGAGACACACAGAGCCACCCTTCAAGTCATAAGAAGCAAGCCTTTTCCTGACACTTCTCTAAAGAACTGGTCTTTTATTAAAGCCAAAAGAACTTTTTTTTTTTTTTTTTTTTAGTGGGCATTCAGTCTTTGTAGTTGACTTTGGGAAAATTAAATGCTTCTCAACTATACATTATTTCAGTTATGGATTTATAGTTTCAGTGGAAGCAAGTTTGTTCGTTTGCTCTTTAAAGGGGGAAGATTCAAAAACGTTTTTGTTTTTATTTTTTTTTATAAACAGCAAGATATTTGGCTGTAAGCTAAAAAGGTAAATTGTTGGGGTATCAGAAAGTCCTGAAGTTACCAGCAGCATCAATCTGAACATACAACCACCATACAAATCACACAGCACCTTCAGGAAGGCAGCAAGCTGGGATCTGACTGCTGATAACTTCTGCCAGAAATGTAACAGCTTGAGGAGTGCTTGAGAAGTTTGCTTAATCTGCCCCAATCCCGCTCTTGAGCCCTTTCCACCAGGACAGCAATGCGCAAAGCAACAATGGACTCCATGCCAGAAAATGAAACAGTTACTAGAACACTGCCCTGTATCCCCAGCCAAGTTATCTTCTAGCTCCAGTTACATCAACACCTAAGGTGCAGGAACAAATGCAGAGTGTTACTCGACCATCTTAGATTAAGATTTAGAAAGCCCAAAAAAATTTATAGAAGCCAGTTTCAGTTTAAGAGCTTCAATTCACAGAGACCTCCAAAGATCCCTCAGACCATGGGCTAAATAAAAAGCAAAAACATTTCCTGCAAGGAAAAATTAAAATAATAATAATAATTTTTAAAAAGATACTATAAAAACATAACACATGCAGTAACAAAGAAAAAAAAAAAAGCCTTCAGCATACCCATAATGTCATCAGTTTTGCAAGAGCCCAATGAACCTAGCCTCAAACTCAACCAAGTCCTTTTAGTGACAACTGTCAAAGTTTCCCTTAGTTCCACTACAGTCTCACAGCCTGCTCACCTCAGGCTCTGTAAGTAACAGCAAAAGCATAAAAAACCCTAGAGAATCAAACCTGCGGTTCAGAAATACCAAAACGAAGACCCACCCTGACCAATCCCACCTTGTACTGATCTTAACACAGAACTGATACACTGTCAATCCCTCACTCACTTCAGCAGATATAAGACCTTAATGGATGGAAACAGTACAATTTAAGAATCTTCACACTACTATTACCATTTCTTGCATGACTGAATTAAATCTCAAAACACCTATGAGCAGACTTGTTATAACCACATAAGGTAAGCAGATTGTCAGCAATAAAAGTAATACCCATTTGCCTTTAAACAGCAAGTTCTACTGTTTATGAACAAGCATTTCTCTGTTGTGTTTGAGACAAGACTCCCTTTCAATAAAAGAATGCTGTTTTTTGAACTGCAGGTTAGAATATTACTCTACATATCTTTTTCCTACCAGTATCACCTATTAAAGGGAATTCCTATGAGCAGATTTCTCCTAATTCTTGCCCTGGTGCCTGGTTACTTGCTCTTGCCTCACAGCGCTGAAAACATCTTAGAGGGTGTACACGGAAAAACAGGATTATCAAAATTTCCTCATGCTACTGCCTCTCTTGCTTGGAGGGTTATTTTTAACGCAGGTCAGTTCACTATGACTCACAGCATCACCTCATTTACAGTTGTGCCTGCACATAAAAGGAAATGATGACTGCAAAGGAAAATTATGTGGAACTGCTGTTCAGCCAGTGCTCCCCACCTCCTAACCTGGAGCAGACCTGATTCAGACATAGTTGTTTTCTGTGGAGGGATATGCAATATGTTATGCCTGTAGGAAAGTGGAAGAGTTTTGTAATTACCATTGTAATATCACACTTCTTGATTTTTTTACATTTTACTAGCTTTGGAGGTAGACTTACTCACAATCTAACACTTTACAATACCCTCACAAAATAGATTTCACAGAAGCCAAAGGTCCTTCCAAGGCATCCTAACTAACATGCCACAACTTTAGCTGCAGCTGAAGAGAACAACATTACAAGAACTTGCCAAAAAACTCAGATACTACATCTCAGCAACAGGGTGACAACAGACAGCATGACAGAATAGCACCAAGCAGCATGTCACAGCACCCCACTCAGTGAAAGGTACACACTGCACCAGAGCATATCAGTGCAGGACTTTACACTGGCACAATTTTATAGAAGAAACTTCCTTGCACTGGATTATTCTCACACAAGGAAGACTGGACTTGTGATGAAGGGCTGGATTTGACCTTCTCAAATCCCAGGTTCAGGTGTGAGCCTCAAAGCCTCTTTTGCATTTCATGTGCAACGTTTTTCATTTTCCAGCTCCAAAAGAGGAACACAACTTTTTGCCTTCCTCACCAGATTTCACAGGTGACTGGAGACATCTCATCCACCACACATACATAAAACATCAACCACAATCTAATCCTCAGCTTTGCTGAAATTCCTCAAAACCATAGTTAAGACGCAAAAAGGGTAAGCATCAGTCAAGAGCCTACCTAAAGAACCTCCAGTCATGGTTAGCTGAGTGCTATAACTACTATTATAAAATCATACAATAGTTAGGGTTGGAAAGGACCTTAAGATTATCAAGTTCCAACCTCCCTACCACAGGCAGGGACACCTCCTGCTAAACCATGCCACCCAAGGCTCTGTCCAATCTGGCCTTGAATACCACCAGCAATGGAGCACTCACAACTTCCCTGGGCAACCCATTCCAGTGCCTCACCAACCTCACAGTAGAGAATTTCTTCTTCATATCCAATCTAAACTTCCCCTGTTTAAGTTTGAACCCGTTACTCCTTGCCCTATCACTACAGTCCCTAATGAAGAGTCCCTCCCCAGCATCCCTAAAGGGATATGATGGTTTTTGGAAAGGCAGAGTACAACAGCTTAAACTTCACACTATGCTAGTAACAGCTCCAAGGGTCTTGGCCCATCTGGACCACAAGAATAGTAAGCTTGAGATTGCCTAATAACACCAGTGAAAGTGTAACTGTTAACACAGACATTCAGATCACCACCTTGAAAAGAAGCTTTGAGAAAGTTCCAAGCTGCAGAACAAGAAACACAATGATCATTTTTACCCTGGGCCATGACTCCCTTTGCATTCAAAAAACACTGAACACCAGACATGCCAATCCGCTGCTAGAAATGCTGCATTACTGCTAAATCATGTAAAAGATCTACAGGAAGGCTTATGTTTGACAGGGAAAAGGGAAAAAAAGGAGTAATCAGGTTTTATATCCCGAAACCAATGTTTTGTAGCACTCTTCATATCGTGCCATCTTCTCACTCTACTCACACAAAGATGTCTTCTGTTGGCATGATATGATTTAAACCTTCATCCATATGGAAGATTTTGTGGAACCGATGATTATACACGTCTGTCACCACCATCTAGAACAGCAAGTGATATTTGCAAAGAAGTTATAATAAAAGCTTATGTAAGTTCAGGCAAATTAACTTCAAATTCAAATAACATTTTATTCCTATTCTTTACCAGAATTTTCAGCATGACATCAGCACTGCTTTCTATAACAGCACCCAGCAACTAATCAGCTGTATTTGTTAAGACAGATCAGAAAAACAAAGCAAATAGACTGAGTCTGCAGAGGTATGGAGGAGATGCAGTAACAACAGCTTCCTGCCCCTTCTCTTACACCTCTGTACTGCAACGCCAGTATCAGAGTAAGCAGAGATTGTTTTCATGAATCTTTTTTATTTCACAAAGAACAGCATTCAAACTTGTTAGGGTTTCGACACTACTCCATTAAGTTCAGCTTATTACTCATCTAAAAGCTAAGCCACTAAAATGCTTCAAGAACAAAAGAGAAAAATTACTGTCTGCTTTATCCTTACATTTTCTGCAGGAGCACCAGAGAGTCTGGAAAGTGATTCACACAGATCTGAGATTGCCCCCATCATCGGCACCACAACCCGGTACTAGAAACAAAGACAATATATCATGCTTATACCAAGCAAAATAAATCTAGTCTCATGAACTGAGATTTTATAAAGCCACTTGATTTCACACGTTCAGTTCCCAGGTTTTGAATTAAAAAAAACATCATCCTACTTTATCTAAAGGTGGACAACAATGTCCTCTACATCACTTGCAAAGTCTCAACTTTAAAACCTAAGAGAAAGACTCAGGTTACTTAAATTTTTGTCTTCAACATGCCTCACCTGGACAGGCCTACGCTGTGGGTCTGCATATACCAAGGTGACTTCCATGAGACGATCTCTCTTCAAGGGCAATGGAAGGGTTAAATAACAGAAGGGATCAAAGGTCACAGAAACTTTGGAGCATTTGGGACAAACAAGAGTAGATTTGAAAAGACCATGAAAAATATCCACAATGATAGAATCATTTCTCAGCCTATGATTCTCCCAGGCCTCTTTTGCCACTGCCTATAAAAAGAAAAAAAAAAAAACCAAACAAAACCATTAAAAGCTAATTCTCACAAACACTCAGAGATCTCACAAGCACAGGCATCAAAGAAAACTTGGAACATTGATGCTGATGTCAATACTGCACCATAAGCACATCTTCCTGCACAACAGTACAAGAACAAATGTTCTATTTAATGCTGAACAATGACAACGTGCCATGAGGTATCATGAAGAGTGAGCCAGGCCATAAAGCATGACAGGGTTCTCCCCTTCCAGGTAGACCGCTTTGCAAGGACAATGTTTGTGTGGCTGACAAGCTGGAAGGCCAGAAAGTGTCACAAACCACAATTAAACTCCCTGGGAAGCACTACCTGCCCTACCCTTAAGTAAAGAGCACCATACCGAATCAGGTCTGCCACTGGCATCCTTCAGCTCCAAGTAGGGCTTCTTCTTCACTCTGTTCAAATCCTCATGCAAGCCATCTAGAAGAAAAGCCAAGAGCTCCTGGGAATCTTGCTGCTGGTATCCTGAAAACTGAGGGGCAAATCTGCCAACCTGTGTCTGAAACAGAGACAAGAGTCAGAGGGGTTGAGCATTACTTATGTATGAAAGACAAAAATAAAAACACTCATGTCTTGCCTTTTGCAGAGATCAACTCCATGCTACCTTATGCTAGCAGCAGACCACAGTGAACTGGATTCTAATGCAGTAAGGGTGACAGTACAATTTTCTCAACTGTTTTAATTTCCCCTCCTAGTGTTGAGAGGGAAGAACACATTCAGTGCTGCGATGCTAGGAATCTAAGTTATTGTTACTGATTCAGGAACCCCTATAACAACCAGCGCACAAAACCTACCTGCCAATATATATGTTGTACTTTAATTTCTCTTTCAGAACCTTACAGTTCTCACAATGCAGACCTGCTATAACAACAGTACCCTGAAGCAGGTGGACTGCAAGACTCAAAATGTTTGCAGAAGATATTTATGAGCTAACAAAACTGTCTTAAAACTAAGATTGAAAATCTCACCACAGTAATCTCTAGGTACTCTAAAGATTGTGATATGAAGCTAAGAAACTTAACAGCCTAAGCTAGCAAGAGCCAGAAACAGCATGCCCTTACACACCTCTTATCTCGCAACACTGCAATTTAGTGTTCCTGCTTCTGAAACAACAGTAGGAAGGGATCCCAGAGGAAAACCAAAAATTAGCTGAAGGAGTGGTCAATCCTATGACCAACACTAGTCTTCCCATAAACACAAAGAGTCCAACAGCTTAGAACATTTTGAACACTCAAGGTAACAACTGCAAGGAAGCCCAGATTGAAGGGCTGCTTATATAATGCAGATAGTTAATACTGTTACTGAATAAGCAATAGAAAAAATCACAACTGATACTGTATTAGGATATTAAGAGTAATTCCTATTCCAGCCTTAAATAATAACAGCCAATGTTAGGACACTTTTACTGATGTCCACTATATTTTCATATATTTCCTCTGAATGAAAGTTTACAGACCAACCTTTATAGTGATGGATGACCTCATTTGGAGTACTGTGTGCAGTTCTGGTGTTCAACATAAAAAGGACATGGAACTGTTGGAACAAGTCCAGAGGAGGGCCATGAGAATGATCATGGGACTGAAGCACCTCCCGTACGAAGAGAGGCTGAGAAAGTTGGGGCTGTTTAGCCTGGAGAAGAGAAGGCTGCGTGGAGACCTCATAGCAGCCTTCCAGTATCT